>PVKV010017134.1:0-48588 GCA_004027835.1 Alouatta palliata | reverse complement strand
ATGAAAAAATGCTCATCATCACTGGTCATTAGAGAAATGCAAATCAAAACCACACTGAGATATCATCTCATGCCAGTTAGAATGGCGATCATTAAAAAATCTGGAGACAACAGATGCTGGAGAGGATGTGGAGAAATAGGAACACTCTTACACAGTTGGTGGGAGTGTAAATTAGTTCAACCATTGTGGAAGACAGTGTGGCAATTTCTCAAGGATCTAGAAATACAAATTCCATTTGACCCAGCAATCCCAGTACTGGGTATCTACCCAAAGAACTATAAATCATTCTACTATAAAGACACATGCACACGTATGTTCATTGCAGTCCTGTGTACAATAGCAAAGACCTGGAATCAACTCAAATCCCCATCAATGATAGAGCAGACAAAGAAAATGTGGTACATATACACCATGGAATACTACACTGCCATAAAAAATGATGAGTTCATGTCCTCTGTAGGGACTTGGATGAATCTGGAAACTATCATTCTCAGCAAACTGACCCAAGAACAGAAAGCCAAACACCATATGTTCTCACTCATAGATGGGTGTTGAACAACGAGAACACGTGGACTCAGGGAGAGGAGCAACACACACTGGGGGCAGTTGTGGGGGGAAGGGGAGAAACAGCGGGGGTGTGGGGAGGGAGGGGAGGGTGGGGAGGAATAATATAGGGAGAAATGCCACATATAGTATGCACCTAAAGTAAAATAAATAAATTAAATAATAATAATAATAATAGAGTCAATTGCAGCATTGTAATTATTAGAGCCAACAGAAATAGTGGTTACCAAACCACTAATTCTTTATTTTCATGTATACTAAAAAAATTCTATACACTTTTCACTTTTACAGTTTTATGGAGGAAATGGTAAACTAAATTAATCCCTTGGTAAAAAGTTAATTTTCTATCCTACAGAAAATTATGAGTTTTCTGTAGAATAGAGAAAAAATGCCATATAATTATTTTCATATATTTAAAATGAGGAATTTTAAATCACATATGTGTTGATCAAGATAGTATCACCACAATTAACATAGTAAGCGTATCCATAACTGCCAGAAGTTTCCCTGTAACAATGTCTCCTTTCTCTTCCCATTCATATCTCTCACCCTGTGCAACTAATGATCACTTACTGTCAGCATAATAGAAATGGAACCATTTATACGATATGTATTCTTTTTTTTTTTTTTTTTTCTATTTTTTTGAGATGGAGTTTCTCACTTTTGCCCAGGCTGGAGTGCAATGGTGCTATCTTGGCTCACTGCAACTTCCCCCTCCTGAGTTCAAGCGATTCTTTTGTCTCAGCCACCCAAGTAGCTGGAATTACAGGCGCCCACCACCATGCCCAGCTAATTTTTATATTTTTAGTAGGGACGGGATTTCACCATGTTGGCCAGGCTGGTCTCGAACTCCTGCCCTCAGGTAATCCTCTGGCCTCAGCCTCCCAAAGTGCTGAGATTACAAGCATGAGCCACACTGCCCGGCCATACAGTATGCATTCTTTTGTTAGATGTGTCTGGCTTCTTTCATTTAGCATAATGATTTTGAAAAGCCCATGTTGTTTTGTCAACAGTTCATTTATTTCTATTGCTTAGGTGTTATTCTATTGTATGGATATGCTACAATCCATTTATCCATTCACATGTGGATGAACACTTAAGTTACCTTCTGTCACAAATAAAGGTGCTATGAAGTTTCTTGTATGTATCTCTGAACGAATACATGCTTTAATTTATCTTCAGTAAATATCTAGGAGTGGAATGGCTAGGCCATATGTGTATGTCTAAATGTTTTATTAGGAATTTTGGGGCTAGGCGCAGTGGCTCATGCCTGTAATCCCAGCACTTTGGGAGGCCGAGGCGGGTGGATCACGAGGTCAACAGATCGAGATCATCCTGGTCAACATGGTGAAACCCCGTCTCTAATAAAAAGACAAAAAATAACCGGGCATGGTGGCATGTGCCTGTGGTCCCAGCTACTCGGGAGGCTGAGGCGGAAGAATCACTTGAACCCAGGAGGCAGAGGTTGCAGTGAGCCGAGATTGTGCCACTGCACTCCAGACTGGTGACAGAGCAAGACTCCATCTCAAAAAAAAAAAAAAGAAAAGAATTTTGGGTCAGGGAACAAGACTATTAATTTTCAGCTACATTTAAGTTTGTGTAGTCAATATCATAATCAGGATACAGAATGGTTTTATGATCAAATAACTACTTTGTGTTTTCCTTCCCTGAAGTTTAATCTTTAGCAATGACTGATTTGTTCACAACCACCATACTTTCACCTTCTTGAGAAAGACATTTAGATGGAATTGCATACTACAAAGATTTGGAGACTGGCTTCTTTCAACTCAGTATAAAGCATTAGAGATTCGTCCAAATTGCTGTGTATCAATAATATTATATTTTCATTGTTGAGTAATGTTTAACTTTTAAAGGAATTGCCAAACTATTTTTCTAATGTATCTGTACCATTTTACATTCTTACCAGCAATGTATAAGCATTTCAGATCCCCCACATTTTCACCAAATCTTGATACTGTCAGTCTTTTTTAAAATTTTGGCCATTCTGGTGTGTATGTAATGTTTTTCATTAAAGTATTAGTTTTAATTTCCCAATTAGCTAATGATACAGAGCAACTTTTCACATTCTTATTTTGTTTGTAAATCTGTAATAATGTTAAAACTTCTTGCCATTTTATAATTGTTTGCCTCATTTTTATTAAATTGTGTTTTCATACATTCCTCAAATATTTGTTGGATATATTTTGCAAATATATCCTCTTTTTCTGTCATTTGCCTTTTCAATTTATCATTAGTGTCTTTTGAAGAGCAAATGCATTCTTACTTTGATGATGTCAAATTTTGTATTTTTTTCTTTCATAGGTTTCCATTTGTTATATTTAAGAAATTGTTGCCAACCCTAAGGCCATAACAATTTTTAGCAACATTATCTTTTAGATGCTTTATAGTTTTAGCTCTTACATTATGCATACAGTTAATTGAAGGCAGTATGGATGCCTGACCTAAACTATATAAGTATCACTCTTATTTCCTTGAGCAGTGGTTTGTAATTCTCCTTGAAGAGGTCCTTCACATACTTTGTTAGTTGTATTCTTAGATGTTTTATTCTCTTTGTAAATATTATGAATGCGAGTTTGCTCTTGATTTGGTTCTCTGTTATTGGTGTATTGGAATTCTTGTGATTTTGCACATTGATTTTGTATCCTGAGATTTTGCTGAAGTTGCTTATCAGATTAAAGAGATTTTGGACTGAGACGATGGGGTCTTCTAAATATACAATCATGTGGTCTGCCAATAGAGATCATTTGGCTTCCTCTTTTCCTAATTGAATATCCTTTATTTCTTTTTCTTGCCGGATTGCTCTGGCTAGAACTTCCAATACTATATTGAATAGGAGTGGTGAGAGAGGGCATCCTTTTCTAGTGCCAGTTTTCATATTATTTTTAAATTATTTAGTTTTCCTTAAAACTAAATAAATATTTAAAAAAAATCTTACCTATTTTTTTTCTCTGAGCTGTATTTGCCCATCGTTTATTAGCATAGTACTTCTGATTTCATACATATAATTAATCGAAGGAAGTGTGGATGCCTGACCTAAACTGTATAATTGTCACTTCATCTTTTAGTAATGTTTATTTAGAGAAAAGAGTCAGAAGGTAGATATACAATCTGTACTATGAAAATAATGGGCATCTAGAGAGGAAAGGCCCTCTAAATCCTCAACTTAAAGTTCCTGTTTCTGCTATCACTTTTGGCAGTTACTTGAATCCTGGAAAAAACCAAAGTCCTTTCAATAAACTTCCTTTACTGCCAAGATGAACTTAAGTTCATCTCTGTATTTTTTACCAAAAGAGTCCCATCCAGGAAAGCATTTGTTTTTAATGCTTGATACATCTGAAAATGCACATCTAACATATGTCAAAGGAATCTTGTATCAAAAAAAATTGGTAAATTTTTCCCTTCTCCACTGAGAATGTATATCTTTACACATAAAATTAGTAATCTGATTAACACAATAAAATACAACACTGTCTTCTAGGTGCCATGGAGATGTATGGTAATTCCTCAAATTTTGACACTGTTGATGTACAGAAATTATGGTCAGTTTCAATAAAACACTGCTAATGAAAATACCCACAATTTCCTTTGGTAGAAAAAACAAAAAACAACTATAACATGTAACTTGTCTCTAGGTAATTTTTTTGTAAAAACATTTTAATGACCCATGAATGCTGAATACCCTGGAGACGTCAAAGTATTCAAATGTAAAAACATTGTACAAGAATAGAAATACATGTCTAGGTTCAAGGTCCCAACAGAATCTCTTATTTATCCCACTTGGAAAATGTAATATTCATTCTATTTAGCAAAGTTTAATTCATCTAAAAATATAGCTGCTTCTGAACCATCTCCAGAGCTCTGGGATTTTTTTTTTAATTTTTTTCAGTCATTCCCTTAATTAATGTTGGGGTCAATTATATTAATAATGTATTTTTCTGACATTAAATTCACCTGCTACCCCTTTTACATACTAACATTTTGTTGATAATTTTAACCATTATTTTCATCTATTTCCTAAAAATACATTCGTTTTCGTATCAAGTTATCCCAAGGTTCAAATATGTATTAGAAAAATCACTTCATAATTCTCGTTATTTTTTTCCATTAGTTTTAACTTTAGCACTTTTCAGCTGCTAGATTTTCTTAGTGCATTCTTTGATAATTCTAAACGCAGAAAGTAAACTACGTTCATCCCGCTTTTACATCTTCCAAAAATCATCAGCTCAAAATCTCCTTTGCCAAACTTATTTTTCAGCTATTTGTGATAAATAACAAACTTCATTTTTTAAACAAAATGTTTTTACTAGCTGTGTAATAGCCACCAAAAAATTTAAATCCATTTTTTGCCTATTTTAAGGAAAACTAAAATTCTTATATTAGTAGTCAATATCTCAAATTCAAAAATTTTAGCTGCTGAATGTATGATTACCATATTGTTTGCTGAGAGCAATGGCAAGGAAAACTGAGTCAGCCCCCTAAAGTGGAAAACTTCTCAGGGTGTAAAGCAGTAAACTGTATGTGTATACCATACATCAGTTAAAGTAGTCCTTAGAACAAGGGATACGTGACCTTGCCCCATTGCTCCCTCATGGAGAATACTTTCTAGTTTGTCTTTGATCAGTGAAAAGCAGGCACCAGCTGCCTGACCGGTTTATTTTTGATGTATGAGAAAAAACAGAACACCTTTCATTGATAATAATCACTTGCTTAGAGAGAATAAATACGTGGGTCAGAATCTGCTTGAGGCTCTCAGCCTGGAATGCTATCAGTCCCCTAAGACTCTCAGTCCAGAAGGCTATGAGTTCCCTGATAGTCCCACTTTGCACTCTATCTTTGTGTCTGCTCCTTAATTCCTTCAGTGTCGCCTGGGTGGGGGTCTATACAGCCAAGCTGGTTTCAGTATCTGGCAAAGATATTATTGGGTTGTTTTTATTATGCATATTTATGACTTCTATTCTATGGCTTCTTAAGTATAGTTCAGGCCTACCCACGCTACGAAGACCAAGATCCTTTCCCAGATCTTCTAAATGAGAAGTTCTGAAAATGGAGGTCAAGAGAAAGCACTTTGAATAATCTCACTGTATCCTCATAGCCTTTAAAGTTTGAAAGCCACCTCTTTATGGTTCATAATATGTTCATATCTGTTATTTAAACATAAAAATAATTACAAAACTCATAAACTACATTCTTGCTAATAGTACCACCATTTTTTCTGACTATGCAGATTCAAATCCCCAAATTACTTTCACTAGCCAATTCTCTACATATTCTGCAAGTGATTCTTTCTTACCTTTAAAAGTCTGTCTGATATGTTCCTTTTCATAGTCCTAACCTCTTCCCTTACTCAGACCCTTGCTCTTTCATATTTGTGCCATGCTGATAGCCAGCTAATATCTTCTGACATTCATTTTCCTTATAATCACTGAAGTAAACTTTCTAAAATGCTACTTTTACTCCTCAGTTATCTAGATAAAAGTTTACCTATCATGTACTGCGGTAATCCCTAAAATAGAATTGAGAAAAAAGTATAAATTTCCTTTTCTTGATTGGTTCAACTTACATATAGTGAAATGTACAGGTCTTAAACTTTAACGTTTTAGGGGTATAAATCCATGTTATTATCTCTCCTATTCAAATTTTAATTTTACATTTATTTTTAAACAAAACAATACAAAAGTAAACTTAGCTAATGCTTTATATACTGACTGACACTGTGTCACTCTTTATATGTTTTAGGCACAAGCAAGGAAACTTGAGGGAGATGTGGCAACTGTACAGTGTGAAGGGATAAGCAGCAGGGTATTATTCAGAGTTCTTTAGGGAAACAAAACAAATAGGCTATAGGACACATTAGTATGGACAGAAAGAAGGAAGGGGGGAGATTGGCTCCCTCAATCAACTGGCTGATTATGAGAACTTGTAATATTTGTCCATTTTCATGCTGCTGAAAAATATATACCCAAGACCGGGCAATTTACAAAATAAAAAGGTTTAATTGGACCTACAGTTACCTTGTGGCTGGGGAAGCCTCACAATCACAGTGGAAGGCAAGGAGGAGCAAGTCACTTCTTACATGGATGGCAGCAGGCAAAGACAGAGAGAACTTGTGCAGGGGAACTCCTCTTTTTAAAATCATGAGATCTCACGAGACTTATTCACTATCATGAGAAGAGCATGGGAAAGACTTGCCCCATGATTCAACTACCTCCCTCTGGTCCCTTCCACAACGTGTGGGAATTCAAGATGAGATCTGCTGCCAGGCACAGTGGTTAAAGCCTATAATCCCAGCGCTTTGGGATGCTGAGGTGGGTGGATCACCTGAGGTCAGGAGTTCAAGACCAGCCTGCACAGCATAGTGAGATCCCATCTCAAGATGCGATTTGGGTGGGGACATAGCCAAACCATATCATTCTGCACCTGGCTGCTTCCAAACCTCACATCCCCACATTTCAAAACAAATCATGCTTTTCCAACAGTCCCCTAAAGTCTTAACTCATTTCAGCCTTAAATGAAAAGTCCACAGTTCCAAGTATCACCCGAGACAAGGCAAGTTTCTTCCACCTATTAATCTGTAAAATGAAAAGCAGGTTAATTACTTTCTAGATACAGTACGGACACAGGCATTTCTCCCATTTGGAATATACAGCCATTCCAAATGGGAGAAATTGGCCAAAACGAAGGGGCTACAGGCCCCATGCAAGTTCAAAATCCAGCAGAGCAATCAAATCTTATGCTCTGAAATGATCTGCTTTGACTCCGTATCTCACATCCAGATCATGCTGATTTAGGAGGTTGACTTTCACAGCCTTGAACAACTCCACCCCTGTGGTTTTGCAGGGTATAGCCCCTTCCTGGATGCTTTCTTGGACTGGTGCTGGGTGTATTTTTTCCAGGTGCATGGTGCATCTACCGTTAGTGGAACTACCATTCTGGGGTCTGGAGGATGGTGGCCCTCTTCTCACAGCTCCACTAGGCAGTGCCCCGGTAGGGACTCTGTGTGGGGACTCTAACCCCATTTTTCCTTTCTGCACTGACCTAGCAGAGGTTTTCCATGAAAGCTTCCACACCACACCAAACAAACCTCTGCCTTGGCATATAGGCATTTCCACACATCTTCTGAAATCTGGGTGGAGCTTCGAAACCTCAATTCTTGACTTCTATGCACTCACAGGCTCAATACCATGTGAAACTGCTGAGACTTGGGGCTTTCATCCTCTGAATCTACAGCCTGAGCTGTATGTTGGCCCCTTTCAGCCAAAGCTAGAGCAGCTGGGACATAGGGCAAGTTCCTAGGCTGTATACAGTATGGAGATTCCAGGCCCAGCCCACAAAACCATCCTTTCTTCCTAGGCCTCCAGGCTAGTGATGAGAAGCACTGTCATGAAGACTTCTGACATGCCCTGGAGACATTTATCCCATTATCTTGGGGATTAACACACAGCTCCTCGATACTTATGCCAATTTCTGTAGCTGGCTTGAATTTATCCTCAGAAAATGGGATTTTCTGTTCTATCAAATTGCCAAGCTGTACATTTTTTGAACTTTTATGCTCTGTTTTCCTATTAAAACTGAATGCCTTTAACAGCACCCAAGTTACTTCTTGAATGCTTTGCTGCTTATAAATTTCTTCTGCCAGATACCCTTAATCATTTCTCTCAAGTTCAAAGTTCCACAAATCTCTAGGGCAGGGGCAAAATGCTGCCAGTCTCTTTGCTAAAGCATAACAAGAGTCTCCTCTGCTCCAGTTCCCAAGTTCCTCATCTCCACCTGAGACCACGTCAGCCTGGATTTCATTGTTCCTATCATTATCAGCTTTTTGGTCAAAGCCAAAAAGTCTCTACAGAGTTACAAACTTTCCTACATCTTAGTGTCTTCTTCTGAGCCCTGAAAACTCTCCCAATCTCTGCCCATTACACAGTTCCAAAGTCTTTTCCACATTTTTGGGTCTCTTTTCAGCAATACGCCATTCCTGGGAACAATTTACTGTATGCATTAGTCTATTTTCACACCGCTTATAAAGACATACCAGAGACTGGGCAATTTACAAAAGAAAAAGGTTTAATTCGACTTACAGTTCCACATGACTGGGGAAACCTCACAATCATGGTGGAAGGCAAGGAAGAGCAAGTCATATTTTACATGAATGGCAGCAGGCAAAGAGAGAAAGAGAGCACGCGCTTGTGCAGGGGAAATCTTCTTTGTAAAATCACCAGATATTATAAGATTTATTCACCATCACAAGAATAGCACAGGAAAGACTTATCCCCATAATTCAATTACCTCCAACCTGGTCCCTCCCATAACATGTGGGAATTCAAAATAAGATTTGGGTGGGGACATGGCCAAACCATATCATTTGTTATGGATGCTAAGATCATCTACCATCTGTAAGTTAGAGAATGAGAAAAAGTGGTGGTGCAATTTTGACCAAGCCTAGAGGCCTGAAAACCAGGGGAGACACTGGTGTGAGTCCCATAATCTGAAAACCTGAGAACTAAGCACTCTAATGTTTGATGGCAGGAGAAGATGGATATTCCATGTGCCTTAACCCAGTCACGCTGACACATAAAATTAAGCATCGCAAGGAGTATTCTCTCTTGTCTGTTTGCTTTCAACACATTGCAATGACTTTTAGTTTACATTTGGCCTGTTAAAGAATCTATACTTTATAGTATTAATTTTACACCAAACTAATGCTGAAAAAATGAATAAACAGATGAGAAATATGTCTGCAAATAAACCTAAGATTAAAGGTAACACTAATAATGTGTACAGAAGTGAACACCAACAGAGATGGAAAAATTACTTGCCATTCCTCTGCTAAAACAGATTAATCATCCAGGTTATTAGGTCAAAACCATGGAGATCCAGGCAGACCTGAAATAAAGTTAGACTGACAATTTTGATGTAATTAATCCACTTATTTATAATGTTGACTTATATCTAACACAATTAATCATTTTCTTTCGTTCTTTTCTTTTTCTTTTTTTGAAAAGGAATCTACCTCTATTGCCAGGCTGGAGGTCAGTAGCATGATCTCAGCTCACTGTAACCTCTGCTTCCTGGTTTCAAGTGATTCTCCTGCCTCAGCCTCCTGAGTAGCTGGGATTACAGGCACATGTCACCAAGCTCAGTTAATTTTTGTGTTTTTAGTAGACATGAGGTTTCACCATGTTGACCAGGATTTCTCGATCTTCTGACCTTGTGATCTACCCACCTCGGCCTCCTAAAGTGCTGGGATTATAGGGGTGAGCCAGTGCACCTGGCCACAATTTATCATTTTCAATGTGATATCTGAACACTGAAATTTAATGACTGATAAAATATATGTATAATTCTTAAATATTAGATTGTGTACTCAAAAATATTTTTTAATTCATGGGATGAAGGATCAGAAAAGTTATATATTCATTGTAAAATGTAGCTATGGTTAGCTAAGTGATAATGTTTTGGCTGTGTCCCCACGCAAATCTCATCTTGAAATGTCACTCCCACAGTTCCCACATCTTATGGGAAGAACCTTGCGGGAGGTAACTGAATCACAATGGCAGGTCTTTCCTGTGCCATTCTTGTCAAAGTGAATAAGTCTCACAAGATCTGATGGTTTTAAAAATGGGAGTTTCCTTGCACAAGCTCTCTTTTCTTGTATGTTGCCATGTGAGATGTGCCTTTTACCTTCTGCCATGATTGTGAGGACTCCCCAGCCATGTGGAACTGTAAGTCTGTTAAATCTCTTTCTTTTCTAAATTCCACAGTCTAGGCATATCTTTATCAGCAGCATGAAAATGGAATAATACACTAACACACACACACACACAATCTTCCCTAAACATACTTACTTCTTAAAGTTCAGAGCTACACTTCATGACTTTTCTCATCTCTTTGAATTACTTGAAGTAAATCAAAGATGCAAAATCTTTTTTGTTTCCTAACAAGTAAAATACTCTTCCTACCCCCACTCCTTAAAGATGGGCAGGACTTGCTCTTGCTTTGACCAATATATAATAGTGGATTATTTCTACTGATTTGGTTCTGGGATCAGGATTTCAGAAGCCTGGAAGCTTTCACTTTTGCCTTTATAAAGGACAGGCACACACGCAATTAAAAAATATTTAAATAAATTCTATAAGGAATATTTTCTTTAAAAAATAATTTCCAAAATGTAGAGATACATTAAAATTAGAAGAAGCATTCTAGAGAATGGTAAGTCCTGAGAAAAACGCACCTCATGGGGTACATTCAAGGTTATATAACGTTTGAAAAATCTACATGTGCTCAGTTATAAGTGTTCACTTATAACAACTCAGTTGTGTAGCACAAAGATAACGAAACAAAACAAAATATAAACAAAACCCCAAGAAAACAAAAAAAGAAACAAATAGAAAATATGGACTCTCTTGGTAATAACTGTGAAATATGAAATACACAATAGAAGAAATGTAGGGCCCAGGAACACTTTCATCCCTTCCTCATTGTGATATATGCATTAGGAAGGGATAAAAATGTATCTTTCTCTTCATATTTCCAATATTAGTATACTGTATACCTGACCATAAAAGTGCTAATACTTGATAACACCTACCAGAGTCAAAGGAAGCTTCTAAAAAAATTTAAACCAAAGTTTCTGGCTCTAGTATCTCCATTCTTAATCAATATGTAACACCAATATTTTAGTTGCTAGAACTAAATATTCATAATATTGTTATAATCACATTTTAAAAAATAAGAAAAATAACTATTAATATTTAAATTTTAGCATGTAACATATATCTCATCTATGTTATTTAATACATATAACTTTTCACACATTAGGTACTCATTTAAGAGTACCTAATACTACAAGTTACTGTTACAAGATCAAGTCAGCAGATCTTCTTACATTATTATAAATAAATACATATTTTATATCAATATTAATGACAGTGCTTGATAGCTGTTAACATAATTTTACATAAAAATGTTCAGACTTGATAACATAATTAGAAGCAGAAATTTCATCTACATATATGATTAAGGACTCTACAGGTTATGCCTTTCTTTCAGAGACCTTCATTGCAGCTTCTTACATTAGCCCAGAGGCTAAAGAGAAAAGAACAGTTTCGTGGGCCAGGCCGACAGCTCCACTGCCCTGTGTAACCTCAGGACACGGCTCCCTGCATCCCAGCCATTCCAGCTCCAGTCATGTCTACATGGTCCCCAGATGTATCTTAGGCCTCTGCTTTAGAGCATGCAAGCCATAAGCCTTCGCAGCTTCCATGTGATGTTAAACCTGTGGCTTCAGGGAGGGCAAGAGGTGAGGCTTGGAAGCCTCCACCTACCATTCAAAGGATGTATGGAAATGTCTGTGTGTCCAGGAATAAGTCTGCTGGAGGGGTGGAGACCTCATGGAGGATCTATAACAGGGCAGTGTAGAAGGGAAATGTGGGGTTGGAGACCCCACACAGAGTTCCCACTGGTGAGCTGCCTAGTGGAGCTGCAAGAAGAGGGCAACTTTCCTCCAGACCCCAGAATGGTGGATCCACTGACAGCTTGTATTGTGTACCTGGAAAAGCCATGAGCACTAAACACCAGCCTACAAAAGCGGCAAAGGGAGCTGTACCATGCAGAGCCCCAGAGGCAGAAATACCCAAGACCGTGGGACCCCAATCCTTGCATCAGTGTGGCCTGGATATGAATTCAATGAAGATTATTTTGGAGATTTAAGATTTAATGGCTGCCCTTGTGGGTTTTGGACTTCCATGCTGCAGCCCCTTTGTTTTGTCTGATATCTCCAAGTACTTACCCAATCCCTGTACTCTATTGTATCTTAAAATAGCTCACTTGATTTTGATTTTCAGGCTTATAGGCAGAAGGGATTTGCCTTGTCTCAGATGAGACTTTGGACTGTGGACTTCTGAGTTAATTCTGGTCAGTTAAGACTTGGGGGACTGTTGAGAAAGGATGATTGTATTTTGCAATGTGAGAAGGACATGATATTTCAGAGGGGCCAGAGGTTTAATGATATGGTTTGTATTTGTGTCCCTGCCAAAATCTTATGTTAAATTGTAGTCTCCAATGTCGGAGGAAGGACTTGGTAGGTGGTGACTGAATCATGGGGACAGATATTCCCCTTGCTGTTCTGGTGACAGTGAGTGAGTTCTCACAACACCTGGTTGTTTAAAAGTGCGTAGCAGCTCTCCTTTCTTTCTTCTGCTCTGGTATGTAAGATGTACCAACTTTGACTTCTGCCATGACTGAAAGTTTCCTGAGGCTTCTGAAGACATGATCCTTGTACAGCCTGTAGAACTGTGAGCCACTTAAACCTACTTTTTTGTATAAATTACCCAGTCACAGGTAGTTCTTTACAGCAGTGCAAGAATGGACTAATACAGAAGGCATATTCAATATTCTCTCGAAGTTTGGTAGAATTTACCAGTAAAGCATCTGATCTAGAATTATTCTTTGTGGGAAGAATTTTTTTATTATTAAATCAATCTATTTTCTTGTTGTAAGTCTGCCTAGATTTTCTATTTTTTCTGAAGTCACTTTGAATAGTTTGACTCTAAGAATTTGTCCATTGCATCTAGTTTGTCTAGTTGGCATAAACTGTATGTAATATTCTCTTATAATAATTTTTTTTTTTATTTCTGTGAGCTAAATAGAAGTTCCTCTCTTTCATTCCAAGTTAGTAAACTGCATCTTATCTCTTTTATTCTTGGTCAGGATAGCTAGAGGTTGATCAATTTTGTTGGTGATTTCAAAGAATTAACTTTTGGATTCATTTGTTTTTTCTGTTTTCCTAATCCTTCTTGTATTAATTTTCACTATAGTCTCTACTATTTCTATTGTGTTGTTTAGTTTTCTTTCTTTCTTTCTTTTTTTTTTTTAAAGAGGGTCGCCTCCAATCTCCTTCATCACCCAGGCTGGAGTGAAGTGGTATGATCACGGCTCACTGCAGCCCTGCAGCCTTGAATTCCTGGACTCAGGTGATTCTCCCACCTTAGTCCCCTGAGTAGGTGAGACCACAGGTACACACCACCATGCCCAGCTAATTTTTCTAATTTTTATAGAGATGGGGTTTTGCCATATTTTCCAAGCTGGTTTCAAACTCTGGGGCTCAAGGAATCCACCTGCCTCAGCTTCCCAATATGTTGGAATTATAGGTGTCAGCCACCATGCTTGGCCTCCCTTCTGCTCCTTTTCTTTAGTTTGCTCAACCTTTTCCAGTGTCTTTGTGAAAAAGCTTATATTGTTGGTTAGAGATTAAAATACATGTTACAATGTATTTTTATTTGTCTCTAAGAATTTTTCTAATTTTTAATTTATTCTTTGAGTCACTGATTATTTAAGAATGCAGTATAATTTCCACACACTTGTGAATTTCCAAAATTTCCTTCATTATTAATTTCTAATTTCATTCTATTGTTGTCAAGAATAGAGTTTGTATTATTTCAATCATTTTCAGTTTAACAATATTGGTTTTATGGCCTAGCATGATCTATACTGAAGAACATTCCAGGTGCACTTGAGAAGAATGCACATTCCACAGTTAGCAGGTAGAGTGTTCCGTAGGTATCTTTTAGGTCTAGCTGCTTTATGGTGTTGTTCCATCTTAACTTTTACTTACTGCATGTGCAGAGTCTCAAGGTCAGCCAGAGAAGAGAGTGTAGGGCCTTTCCAAGTGTCTCCTGAGCATATATACAGCTTGCTCTTGTCGTTTTAGTTTCCCAGAAATTTGTTAAAGCTTTTTAAAGCCCCTATGAACATCATGGTCTAGCATTTCCTTTAGAGACTTTTGGATAGTCAATAATTCAACCATTGATGGTCATGACAGTAGGACCAATCAGGAGGATGATCACAGCCCTTGGATGACCTCGTGATAGACATCAGCATCCATATCCTCACATACAGTAAACAGAGTCTGTCTATAACAAATGAAAGCAGGAGAGGAGCCTTCCGTATGATAACTTATGCTAGCTTGGAGAAACACATATATTCAGAAGCATTTGGATGAATTTAAGGAAAATTAAGAGTTTTGACAAAGTCCGTGAAGTTAATCGTGGATATCCTTTTCTGTGTGTGTGTGTGTGTGTGTGTGTGTGTGTGTATTATGTTGTGTTTGGTTTTTTTTGTGTGTGTTTCCATTTGTACCAGACTGATGTGACTTAGGTAACATGCCTTATTTTTCCTCCTAATGGTAACAGCAATGTCAGTAAAAATGTATTGAGCACCAACTTTTTCTCCAGGCAGTATTATGTGCATTTGCAATGTATTGGAGCGAATTCTCACAACTGTTTTATACAAAGATCTATTTTTTAAATTCCTATATTAAATATAAAAAATCTGGTTAGGTGGTGGCTCACACCTGTAGTCCCTGCACTTTGGAAGCCCCAAGTGGGAGGATCGCTTAAGCCAAAGAGGTTGAAGCTGCAGTGAGCTATGATTGTGCCACTGTACTCCAACCTGGGTGACAGAGAAAGATGTCTCAAAAGAAGAAAAAAAGAAGGACTAATTTCAGGTAAAGAGAGGCTAAATAACTCACCTAAAATTCTATGCCTGGTATGAGTTAAAGTCAGGATTTTTAACACGGATAGGACAATTTTCAGAGTCTACACTCTCAGTCCCTACAACTCTCTTCCTTCTAAAAATGAAAATAAGGTAACAGGAGGTTATTCATTTAACTTAGCTATAAGAGCAAATAATTGTAACAGTGTCTATCCATTGTTTGGGACTATCCATTATCCTATAGTTGTTGACTGATGAAACATTGCATCATTGTGTCATTTTCTGTTAAAATTCTTGCACTGGCTTCTCATTTCACTCAGAGAAAAATACAAAGTAGATACATAACATACAAGGCTCTCTAATTTCTGGCCTCTTCTTATCTGTCAACTTTTTATTTAACCTCACTCTTCTCTCCAATGCTTCTGGCCCCCTTGTTATTTCTAAAACCCACCTGGCAAGCTTCAGCTTTCATCTCTGTCTAGAAACTCTCCCTGGAGGTATCAACCTGAATAACTTCCTCAGCCTCTGTAATCATTTGTTAATAGCTTACCTTTTGATGACACAAGTGCTGAGGATCCTACTTAACACTGAAACTTCTAATACAATCTTCCTCTGCTCTTCCAATCCCATCATATGATCAATTTTTCCCATAGCATTCACAATTTTCTACCTTTGATAATAAACGCTTATTTTTTATAGTAATTATTTATTGCCTATCTCTATTGTCAGAAAACTGGCTCCACAAAGTCAGTGATACATCTTACTACATAGTGTAGGTGCTCAGGGTGCTTATTTGTTAAAAAAAAGAATGCACATATATTTTAAAAGTGAAATAAACTTGAACACATGCATCCAACTGGCTCTGAGTATCATGGTTCTCCAAGTCTATTCCTAAATTTCATCCTTTGGCTTTTGCGTATGCTGCTTTATCTATAATCTCTCTCATTTTCCACCTGCAAACTCCCGTCTTACTGCTAAAATGACTCTTTCTAAGCAATTCTCTTAAAATGCTTAATGCTCTCCTCCCATGAACCCACATGTGGTTCAAACTTTATTTATAGTTCCGTAAGTAATGTATTTTGATTTATTTTTTGATTTTCTTTTTAGCCACAGACTCCACAACTCACTAACCTAGAACATTCATCTCTCATGTTTGTGTCTTCAGCATTTAGTTTGTTTATGAAAGCTTTTTACAAATTAATAGTCTGATCTCTGCAATTGGCCTATGAAACAGAATTGCTTGAATTTTCTTAACAGATACTATTTCTAAGGATATAGTATAATATTTGCAAATCTAATATCTGTTGGTTGTTGTGTATGTGTGTGCACATAGGCTTCAAGTAAAAGGACAGAAAAGGGTTGAGGGCTAATGCTGAACTCCATTAAAGTTATTTTTCAAGTACATTTCAAAAGACTCCCCTTCTTCCTTAAAAGATATAGAGCCTATCTCACATTTATCTGTCTGTCTAGAGGCTACACAAATCATCAACATTCATATTTTGGCAAAAGCAATCTAAGAAGAGCAGTATAATCAATTTCTCATCATTGTTGCTTTGGGTACCATTAGCAGCATATACGTAGAGATGGATTAGGACAGCTTCTGTGGAATTTTTCAAGAGAATTATTTGCCAAACGTTATGTTCCCTTGGGCTAATCATGATCTCGCAGCTTTTTTATTTTTCCACATGGCTCCAAAATAACTCTTCTTAAATTCAGTCATATATTATCAGAATTATGTATATTATCCAACCAAAGATAGAATATGAGTAGAGGGCTTTTCATTTTATATTAGAATTTGGTACTAGCGAATGCTTTATATGATAAGTTGATATGTAGAAAAATACCAATATGCAGGTTAATATCCTAATATTTTGAATTGCTTTGCCTCTTCCACAAAAGTTATTCATTATCATTCTGCACATTTCAGTCAAACCAACTGAGGAAGCAAATATCTTGAATTATAATTTCAAAATTTGTTTATACACAAAGTAACAATCATGTCAAATAATAAAAAAAAAACTTTGTTATTTAAAATATTTTCTTGGAATTGGGAGAATTTGTTTCTAAAAGATTCTAGAACAATAACTGATAGAGAAAAACATTAGCAAATACAAACCGACAAGGACAGAATAGAGGATTCCTGGCCTATCTGATGGCGGTTGAATATTTCGGTCCTGATCAATGGCTTCGATCGGTGGCATAACAATAATGGGGTTCAGTTCTTCCTGAAAAAAATTAGAAAGTTTCATTGAGCTGCATTACTAATACTTCATGAAGATTTGAGGCAGATTCTTTAGTTTGGAAATCTATGCAACATCTGAGACAGCAGTTAAACTCAAGTTTCAACATTTGTCATCTAATAACTTTGCTAGTTAATTTTCAGTGTTAAGAGGAAGCGAGGTATCCTCAAACTCACAATGGTAAGACACAGTAATTATGCACATAGACATTTATATCAGTAACTACTTCTAAAAGGAAAGCAAGGAAGAATGATGCATTTTTAATCTTCTCTAGAGGATTTCATGAAAGAAATAGCAGACTATCAAATAGTTTATGAAATAATGTTTTTCTCTTCACTTCAGACAAGATTTATAAGAATATTTATATTATTTAGATCAACGAGACAGAAAATCAACAAGGATATCCAGGACTTGAACTCAGATCTGGACCAAGGAAACCTAATAGACATCTACAGAACTCTCCACCCCAAATCCACAGAATATACATTATTCTCAGCACCACATCACACCTACTCTAAGACTGACCACATAATTAGAAGTAAATGACTCCTCAACAAATGCAAAAGAACAGAAATCGTAACAGTTTCTCAGACCACAGTGCAATCAAATTAGAACTCAGGATTAAGAAACTAACTCAGATCCGCACAACTTCATGGAAACTGAACAACTGGCTCTTGAATGTCGATTGGATAAACAAAGAAATGAAGGCAGAAATAAAGATGTTCTTCGAAACCAACGAAAACGAAGACATGACGTACCAGAATCTCTGGGACACATTTAAAGCAGTGTCTAGAGGAAAATTTATAGCCATAAATGCCTACATGAGAAGCAAGGACAGATTGAAAATTGAAACCTTTTCATCCAAATTGAAAGAGCTAGTGGAATAAGATAAAAAAAAATCTCAAAAGCTAGCAGAAGACAAGGAATAACTAAGATCAGAGCAGAACTGAAGGAGCTAGAGACACAAAAACTCTTCAAAAAATTAATAAATCCAGGAGGTGGTTTTTTAAAAGATCAACAAAATAGACAGATTGGTAGCCAGATTAATAAAAAAAGAAGAGAGAGAAGAATCAAATAGATGCAATAAAAAAGATAAAGGGGATATCACCATGGATTCCACAGAAATACAAACTACCATCAGAGATTACTACAAACAACTCTATGCAAAAAAACCAGCAAACTTGGAAGAAATGGATAAATTCCTGGAAACTTGCACCTTCCAATGCCTCAACTAGGAAAAAGTCGAAACCCTGAAAGACCAATAAAAAAGGCTGAAGTAGAGGCAGCAATTAATAGCCGACCAATCAAAAAAAGCTCAGGTCCAGATGGGTTCACAGCCGAACTTTCCAGACATACAAAGAGGAGCTGGTACCATCCTTCTGAAACTATTCCAAACAATTCAAAAACAGGGAATCCTTTCCAAATCATTTCATGAGACCAACATTATCCTGATACCAAAACCTGGCAGAGACTCAACAAAAAAAGAAAACTTCAGGCCAATATTTGTGATGAACACTGATGCAAAAATCTTCAATAAAATACTGGCAAACCAATTGCAACAGCACATCAAAAAGCTTACCCATTATGATCAAGTAGGCTTCATCCCCGTGGATGCAAGGCTGGTTCAACACACACAAGTTCATAAATGTAATCCGCCACATAAACAGAACCAAAGACAAAAACCACGATTATCTCAATAGATGCACAGAAAGCCTTTGACAAAATTCAACAGCACTTTATGCTAAAAGCTCTCAATAAACTAGGTATCCATGGAATGTATCTGAAAATAATAAAAGTTATTCAGAAAAAACCAACAGACCATATACTGAATGAGCAAAAACTGGAACCATTCCCTTTGAAATCTGGCATTAGCCAAGGATGCCCTCTCTCACCACTCCTATTCAATATAGTTTTCGAAGTTCTATCCAGAGCAATCAGGCAAGAAAAATAAATAAAGCATATTCATTTAGGAAAGGAGAAAGTCAAATTGTCTCTATTTGCAGATGACATGATTGTATATTTAGAAGACCCCATCATAGCCCCAAATCTCCTTAAACTGATAAGCAACCTAAGCAAACTCTCAGGATACAAAATCAATGTGCAGAAATCACAAGCATTCCTATACACCAATAACAGACTTAAAGAGAGTCAAATCAAGAATGAACTCGCATTCACAATTGCTTCAAAGAGAATAAAATACCTAGAAATACAACTAACAAAGGATGTAAAGGACCTCTTCAAGGAGAACTACAAACCACTGCTCAACAAAATAAGAGAGGACACAAACAGATGGAGAAACATTCCATGCTCATGGTTAGGAAGAATCGATATTGTGAAAATGGCCATACTGCCCAATGTAATTTATAGATTTAATGCTATCCCCATCAAGCTACCTATGACACTCTTCACAGAACTGGAAAAAACTACCTTAAACTTCACGTGGAACAAAAGAGAGGCCACAAAGCCAAGACAATTCTAAGTAAAAAGAACAAAGCTGGAGGTATCACACTACCTGACTTCACACTATACTACAAGGCTACAGTAATCAAAACAGCATGGTACTGGTACCAAAACAGAGATATAGACCAATGGAACAGAACAGAGGCCTTGGAGGCAACACCACACATCTACAACCATCTGATCTTTGACAAACCTAACAAAAACAAGCAACGGAGAAAGGATTTCCTGTTTAATAAATGGTGTTGGGAAGCCATGTACAAAAAGCACTAAGTGGCCCCCTACCTGACACCTTACACTAACATTTACTTGAGATGGATTAAAGACTTAAACATAAGATTTAACACCATAAAAACCACAGAAGAAAATCTGGGCAAAACCATTCAGGACATAGGCATAGGCAAGGACTTCATGACTAAAACACCAAAAGCATTGGCAGCAGAAGCCTAAACAGACAAATGGGATCTAATTCAACTCTAGAGCTTCCACACAGTAAAAGAAACAATCATTTGAGTAAACCAGCAACCAACAGAATGGGAAAAATTTTTGCAATCTACCCATCTGAAAAAGGGCTAATACCCAGAATCTACAAAGAACTACAACAGATTTATAAGAAAAAAACAAACACATTCAAAAGTGGGCAAAGGACACGAACAGACACTTTTCCAAAGAAGATATATATGAGGCCAACAAACATATGAAAAAGTGCTCATCATCACTGGTCATTCAAGAAATACAAATCAAAACCACATTGAGGTATCATCTCATACCAATTAGAACAGCGATCATTAAAAAATCTGCAGACAACAGATGCTGGAGAGGACGTGGAGAAACAAGAACACTTTTACACTGTTGGTGGGACTGTAAATTAGTTCAACCATTGTGGAAGACAGTGTGGCGATTCCTCAAGGACCTAGAAATAGAAATTCCATTTGGTCCAGCAGTCCCGTTACTGGATATATATTCAAATGATTATAAATCATTCTATTATAAAGACATATGCACAGGTATGTTCACTGAGGCACTGTTTACAATAGCAAAGACCTGGAACCAATCCAAATACCCATCAATGATAGACTGGACAAGGAAAATGTGGCACATATACACCATGGAATACTATGCAGCCATAAAAAATGAAGAGTTTGTGTCCTTTGCAGGGACATAGATGAAATCTGGAAACCATCATTCTTAGCAAACTGACACAAGGACAGAAAATCAAACACTGCATGTTCTCACTCATAGGCGGGTGTTCAACAATGAGAACACATGGCAACAGGGAGGTGAGCATCACACATAGTGGGCTGTTGTGGGGGAAGAGGGGATGGACAGCATGGGGTAGGGAGGTTGGGGAGGGATAACATGAGGAGAGATGCCAGATATAGGTGATGGGGGGATGGAGACAGCAAACCGCATTGCCATGTATAGACCTATGCAACAATCCTGCATGATCTGCATGTGTACCCCAGAACCTAAACTGCAATAAAAAAAATATATATATATATAAAAGAATATTTACATCATTTTCCTGCTATATCATTATTCAAGTTTCATATAAATTAATTATATTAAAATGTAAATAAAGTAAATAATTTCATAAAAATAAAAGTCACATATTGCAAATTTCACATAATTAAAATTGATTTTATATTATGCAGGTATGTACATGCATTTTACAATGATCTATTAGAAATAATGTTTAAAAATATAACATATTTCTTCAATTTGGCATTTCCCAATTTGATGTCCAGTACTATTCTGTTGTGCTATCAGGATTGGCAAATGTTTTTCTGTAAAGGACCAGATATAACTACCTTTAGGCTTTGCCAATCATATGGTCTGTGTTACAGCTGCCCTCAACTCTGCTCTTATAGCACAAAAGCCCAAGTGGGCATGGCTCTGCTGCAGTAAAACATTAGAAAAACAAGTGGTATGTGATATGAGGTTACTGACCACTGTGATAATAGGTATGCTAAAAATACAATAATAGGTATGTTGAAAAATAATAAAAAGCTTATCTACACAGATAAGCTTGGGAAATTTGATATTAAATAAAGCTTTGAAAACCAATCAACTGTACTGCCGGACTTTTCAGAGAATTAATTATGCTAATTTGCACACTGACTTTCTAAGAAAAGGATACTATTTGTACACTTTCTAGAAACAGCCATCAACCTCTTTTTGAAATAATACGTTTAGAACAAAGTTTGGGAAACACTGCTTTAAGTTTTGCATCTCTCGTCCCAAATACGTAAGTGGTAGTTCTAAATGGAAATAATTCTAAAGGGTAATTCTAAAGGGAAATTCCATTACATATTTGGGCTGAGGGCTGTGAAACTTAAACTAGAGTTTCCCAAACACTTAGTATGTTTAAATATCTGACAACTTTACATTGTAAAGAATTACTGTAATATTCTTATATTATTTCTTCTCAAATGACAGAACATTAAAATATGTACTTTTATACAAAACCAGTAGCTTCAGTTCTCAGCAAAAATGTATAGTGATGGCATGCTAAAAAAAGGAGCAATTATATCAAACCATTATTTATATTTAATTTTATATTGAAATAACAATAATAATTATTCATCAATAATTTCAACACCATAGACATCATAGGGGTTTCTCTTGAGTTCATTGTAACTAATAGGCCCTAAATACTATAAATGTTATCAGTATCTTCCTGAAAGCAAGGAGCTTCCTGAAAACAAAATAGCAACTTACTAATACTCTGTTCTCTCCTTTAAATGTGGATTCAGAACTACATTTAAATATATCCACATTTAATATTTTAATATATTAAAAATATCAAATCAATATCAAAAGTACTCTATTAAATCCAGATGCTTATTTTTTCTCTCACACCACTCCCACTAAACTTTTCCTCCCACACCACCCCTCCCTTTCTCTCTCTTTCACTCTCTCTGTCACACACACATTCCCAATAATCAATTTTCTTGGTACACAACACCTGTATTTTTTCCTAAACTGAAAACAAATCTGAAGTTCTTCAAGAGATGTGTGTTTGAACATAGGAGTTAAGAGTTGACCAGCTCTTTCTAGTTATTTCTACAAGGAATCTGACTGCATCAAAGTCAGCTTACAGTTAAGCTATATCACTCCTGGTTAATATAATTAAAACTGCAGTAATTTTTCCAAAACTGAGGCTCTATTCAGATCCTGTGAAAGCATTTCCAATCTGAGGATTTTCTGAAGTTCCGTTCTGCATCTTATAGTCAGAGAAATATACCAATGTTTCCTAAACCATTTATTTCTCTTATAAGTAATTACTTACCTAGAAATTAAAATAAAATTGAATCTTAGCTTTTCTTTTGAATACTAAATGTAAGCAAATCATAATATTTGAGGAAATCTCTGCTGATCATCGTCATCTATTTATTTCTATATATATGCAAACTTACCTACACATAAGCAGTTTTAACTTGGTAATTAGTCATGTAGTATAAAATACTCTTTCTGTAATATCTAGAGTTGTTGAAATGAGCAACATAGTTTCTTTATATTGAATTGATGTATAAACAACATAAAAACTAAAAATAACATATCAAAGAAATCTGGCTTTCGTAAGTTTCTGGAAATTTAAAACAAACGTTGTTTAAATAACTTATAATTGACATTTTATCTTGTTTTATAGAGACTAGCAACTTATTTTATGATATTTATTTTTCCTTCTGCTACCATAAATAAGATTGTCAGATAATCTAGGAGTAAAGGTGGAAAGAATGATTTCTTAAATATTATGTCTATGATTACCTCTCAAGTAAATTGTGATCCTTGAAGGTTGAAATTTTAAATATTAATACATATTAAAGGATACTAAAATTTATAATTTTAGGATGACCTTGTTAAATATGTAACATATTTTATAAAGATATATAGCACTTAAGTCAGAGGCAGAACATGTATATGCATTCATTAAAAGAAACAACATAAATATGTATGTTTGAACTTCTGTCTGCCACCACAATCTCTATAGTAGAAGGAACCATCTTGGGAAGGGCATTCATATAAGCAAGAATAACCCAGACGGAAAGGGTTCCCTAGAATAAATGAGAATTTTACAGAGAGAACAAAGGACAAGTAATAGGTACACATTCATTTCAAGTATTTTTTTAAAAAAAACAAGATAAATCCAAAGAAAACTGAGTAAAAATAAAATGAAAGAGGGAAAAAGCAGTGTGTAGTAGTGTTCAATGCTGATGAACAAAGGAAACAGATGAAATAGTCTTTGATCACCAAATGCTAGCATATTCCTGTCCTAGAATTTATTGAAAAATAATATCCTTATAATGAACCTCTTTTCCCCTAAGTTAGTTTTAGGTCAGCGCTCAGATTTTGAACATAAAGTATCAATTTAATAAATGAGTCAAAGAACGAGAGTAATAGATGGTGTGCTGGCTCTGTTTGAGACATTTACTTATTTTACCTTCCAAATTTGGCTCTTTTCATAGAACATAGTTATCTCTATGAAGAGAACAGAATTTTTCTTGCCCATAAATTCAAGTAAGGTAATCATTTACAGAATTTAGCACATAGAAGATTTTTAATATATTCTTGACAACTTATTCTACTGAATTATCCAAAGAGATCACTACACTCTGGTCAACTCTGTAGTATCCACTGCCCAGAAAACAGTCCATCTCTGGCTACTGCCATATCTTCTACAGTTCTGAAAAGGCAATTGATTCAGAGATTATTTATTTTTTTCCTGAAGAAGAAAATCTCTTCACATAGACAGTAATTACTACTGCTTATTCTCTGTCCTCATTTCTCTTAGCTTCTGATTTTACTGCCTGGATTATAGAGGAAGTATAGTATGTGTTGAAGAAATTAGAAGTCCATCCATAGCTGAAATATGCTTGAGTATCCTTTATGGAAAATATCAGAATGTGCCTCCTTTTTATTATAATTGCTAAAATTATCTTTTTACCAAAATCTTTATTGGCCTGTGGGTAGAAAAATCTTTTATTTGTGTTTATAACCCTCAGACTAGTGCCTCACAGGTTTCAACAAATTTTTGTTATCAAGTCAAGAAACACAAAGAGAGCCCCCCGAAACCCTGGAAGGCTCTTTTACACTTTGCCTCAGAGGCAAAGCTGCCGTCTTTGCTGTCTCATTTGTCTTCAAGAAGAGGTTATGTCTCCTGAATTTTGTTCCAGTTGATAAGCATATATTAGAAGCACACAGGACAGCAGATTTGCATTTCATTGCTGTTTGAACTATCAGAACTACAGTCTCTGTCTTATTCATGAGGACACATACCTAAAGTGAATTAGGTCCATATAAAGACATTTATACTGTGAAGTTAATCATAAAAATGATTAAACAATTAAAAAAAGCATTTGTAAAAATACTGTGTAATTATATTGTTATAAAACATTGTATCATGAATTCATGGTTCATATTCATTAGCTTTTCTGGAGATGCACCTTCTGTTTTGATCAACGTTAAGATAATGTTTTCATGTACAGCTGTTGTGTTATTCTGAGAAGGTAACATCAAATTAGCATTTGATGCGAGTGAGGGTTAATTATTCCTCATACAGCCTCACTACCAGATTGAAAATGAACTTCTGGTCTGAATTCTGTTTATATATGTGTGTGTGTGTGTGTGCGCGCGCGCATGTGCGTATATATATATACATATATATATATACATACACATATACATATATATAAAATTATTAATAAAAACATATTAGCAAGCAACCACAAAAGATTAAGAAGGCTTTTTGTAGATTTAAGAAAATCTCGGCTTACTGGTCTTTTAGGTGTTCAAACCATTATCTTGCATAAAAGCCATATTCAAAAGAAACACTCAGATTTCAGAGATGGAATATATTCACTGTTTAGCTTATATGAGGTTAACAGGAGGCATGATCCACAGAATGGTAAGATTCAATCTATTATATCATCCCTAATGTTAAATTAATACATAATGCGTATTATATTTACTGTTTCATGCATGGGTAGGCTGTCTTTAAAATGATTTGAAACCAGTTCTTACTTTTAAAGTATTTCTCACTTCACCAATGAGAAATAATATCTATCATTTACACAAGTTGATGGGTCGGTAAACTTTTAAAAAATGACATTTAGCAGACTTATTATTAAAGCTCCCAGCCCTGGTTGAGATGCAGATAATAGAAGCACTGTTAAAATGCTAAATATTCTCAACTTGGCATTTGAATGATGTCTTCTTCATCTGAGTAACATATACATAGTAACATATACACTGAATGTGCCCAACTATTTCAAATTAACTGAAGAGAATACAATGGTCCCCAAGATATTGTAAGTATCATCAAGAAAGAATATATTCTGATACATCCCTGGAAAGGTAGTCTGAGCTCATAAAAGTACAAAGCTGGTTGTTATAAAAGCCAAATTTGGGCCAGGCATGGTGGCTTACCCCCGTAATCCCAGCACTTGGGGAGGCTGAGGTGGGCAGATCAGGAGGTCACAAGTCCGAGGCCAGCCTGGCCAAGCTGGCGAAATCCCATCTCTACTAAAAATACAAAAATTAGCCAGGTGTGGTGGCCAGCGCCTGTAATCCCCTACCTGGGAGGCTGAGGCAAGAGAATCCCTTGAAACCAGAAGGCAGAGGATGAAGTGAGCTGAGATTGTGCCGCTGCACTCTGGCCTAAGTGAAAGAGCAAAACTCCAGCTCAAAAAAAAAAAAAAAAAAAAAAAGCTAAACTTGGACTTGTTATATAATAATAGACTTGCTATTGTTTAGATCTTTACACTGTACAAAATAATAACATCACAGCATTCAGAAAAAGGATAGTTATGCTAAAATAGTAAAAATATCATGCAATAATTGATTTGAAATCTTAGTAACTATAAAATTTAATACCTAAGTTACTGAATTTATTACTTAGTACTTAATTACTTTCACTAGTTTTATGTGCTATTTAGATTTAAAGTCGTTAATATTCAATTAGTACATTCCCTTTAACAAAAGATTTCTACTGCATGAAAAAGTCAGTGAATGTTAATATTCTCATTTCATATTACCTTGCAAATGTACTAGTTTTCTGGAAGATCTTGATTACTTTCAGCCAGATTCTTGCTCGTTTCCATGTGTTACTAACACATAGAATTAGAACAAATCAAACATTTTCGGAAACACATTCATATAGATGTAAATACAATTATATATTCCCTTAAGAAGCCAAACAAGCATTTCTGTTTTCACTTTTTTTAGTTTTGCTTTTTTCAAGGGTCAGAAATACCAGATTGTTTGAAAAAGTATCAGACATATCAAAATGTTTTGCCCAGTGATATTATTTTCAAAAAGAGTCACTAACTAAGGTGAATGGTATGGTCCAAGTCAATTACTTTGAACTTTTTGTATTGTTATGGAAGAAACACAAGTTGAACATTCACAGACACCTTTGAAACTTGTATACTACACATATCAAAACTCCTCAAATAGTTCTGATAATTACCATTCTTAGAACAGAAGAGTGAGTGCACATTTGAGACATGTATGCAACTATGATTCATGAAAATCATAATACCACGTCTGGTCACTGCAATTTTCTATCACATAATAAACAAAACTCACTGAGCTAACAGAAGATACCCTTGTTTTATTATTTCCATGAGCAAATTTTACGACTCCTCCAATATCATACTCTTGATTCTACCATGTATGAGTACCTTTCCCTTGTATACTGTGACAGAATTTGTTTTCAAAATGAGCATTTCAGTATCCTTTCCACTGTATATTTGAATACTTTTACTGATACTTCCCGTATTTTTAAAACATTTCCTTGAATGTCTTTGTCTTTTAAGTTTATTTACCTAAGATTATATGCCTCCCTTGTCTGTGGATCATCAAATGACTTCTAGACAGGTAATAAAAACCTTGACTGGTGGTAATCCGGTAATTATTTTACATGAATACATAATGAAAGCCTGTAACAAAATCTTTAAGATCGGTGACTTGTTCCACACTGTCCAAATGACAAAGTCTCAAGCATTCCTGCAATCAAAGTGGCTTTGACCATCAAAAATCAGCTTCCAAATAACTCAAACTTGAGAATATGCATTTCACTGATGTTATAAGAAGACACATAGATCACAGAAATATTTCTTATAACCCTTTTCTGCATTCTATCCATTTCTATAACACCTACTCTTGTTCCTGTTTCTCACAGTGCCACAGGGCTAACTCACAATCTCCTTGTTTTTCACCTCCCCTTCATTCCCATCTTGCACATCAAAAATCTTCCAAAGGATTTTGACAAGACTGGCCCACTCTGGAAGTCAGAGGAAAGGAAAAATCTGAGCAGAGTTTGCTTTATCATGAAGATAAGGAGACAATCTTGGGAGAACTTGTTTGTTCGTAATTTTAGTCTCATTACATTTGCATGAGTATTTCAATATAGTAATGGTATGGTTCCCATTGTGTGCTCTCCTCAGGTCAGGAGATTTCTGTTTTGGTGATGACTTCAATTCACCCTCAAATCACAATTCTATACAGGACCTCCTTGTTAGCAGAGAGTGTGTGAGCACTCTCTAGGATTTTCACCCTCAATCTCTCCAGATCAGCCTCTTTCACTCAGTAGGAAGGCAAGAAAACAAGGAGGACAAATATGAAACATATATAACAAAGCAGTCCTTTTTTATCGATTTGATATTGGAGAAATAAAATCTGATTTTACATTATCAGATACAGTAGTTTGGTGAAAGAACCAAAATTTTTAATTTAGATAAATGAAGCAAAATAATACAGACTTTTCCCAAGTGGTTTTATCATTTTATATTTCTACTAAGTATATGTGTAATAAATATGAGTGTTCAAGTCAATGGGATAAAATCTATTTTTAATACAGAATGATTAAATATTGGTTATGAATGAATAAAGAAAAAATTATGATACTGACTTTAGCAAACAAAGCTTTGGAAGATTGTGAAATGTCTTTACCAAATACCTCTTTTGTTGATTGCCTATGCCAAATAAATCTTTGCAGAACAAAAGTAAATGAGAAAAATACATGTACTGAAAGTCAACATAGGTGAAAATAAGAAGAATAATTTAATACTTAAAAATATCGCAAATGCTTGCTTAGCAACGATTTAAAACAATGCCAATAATTGGAACTGTTGAAGGCATGAGGAGATATGGGCTTTTATATCTGTGTCAGAAATAAAAAGCCAGGTTAAATTCCAAGAAAAAGAAAAAAGAAATCTATCACCAGGTTTGACAATATGCATAGTATAGACTAACGTATTTCACTTTGAGCTTTATCTTATGTAAGTATTGAGAGAGATGTTCAGAGATGTGTTGGGAAGGATTTTCTTTATACAATATACAATTTGCTTTTTTTAAAAATAAATTTCTTATTCAGTACAATCTATGAGATACCGTCATAAATCAATAGCTTACAGTCTGGTAAATTGTCACAAAGTTATAATTATAAATTCCAGGAGAAAAAGTGATATTTTCACCAGGCCTGACATATGTAGCTTACACTTAAGGATTGTACTTTGAGCTTTATCTTACATAAACATTGAGAGAGATATATGCTCAGAAATGTGTTGACAAGAATATTCATTGCACAGTATATAATTTGCTTTTAAAAATAAATTTGTTCATGTATGACTTATGAGATACCTTCATAAATCATTAGATCACAGTCTAATAAATTATTACAAAGTTATAATTCATTTATGTAATCACACAGTGATCAAAAACAGAATATTGCCTGTATCTCAGAAGCCCACTTATTAAATTATCTACTCATAACGACCCCTACTTCCATCCTAGAGATGGCCTGATTTTCAATATGAAAGATTATTTTTACCTGTTCTTAATTTTCTATAAATTGAATTACATAGTACAAAACCTTTTATATATGGCTTTCTATCAATTATTATGTCTTATATGATACGTAGGCTTGTGAGATTCTTGCACTTTGTTAAGTACAGGACTGGTATACTCATATTAATGGTTATACAAGCATCCATTAGATGAATACATCATACTTTGTTCTTTCTTTCAATGTTGATGAACTCTGTACTTCTTCTAGAGTATGCTGTGATAATAAATGCTCCTGTGAGCGCTCCGATGTCTTCTTACAGATACGAATGTGTTAAATGTAAGAATAAAGTTGCAGAGTTATACATTCTGATAGTCTAGATCACTGCCAGTTTTCTAAAGTAGTTGTATCAGTTTACATTCTATCACAGTGTAGGATAATTCTAATTCTTCCACATCTATACCAATTTTAGTCTCTTAAGATTTTAGCAAAACCAGTTTACAGTTTACATGTATTATTATCTTATAGTTGCTTAAACTTGAATTTTGTGGATGATTAATGGGGTTGAACAACTGTTTGATGACCTTGAACATTTGTAAAGTACTGTTCCAAGTCTCTGGCCTATTTTTAATTGAATTGTCTGTTTTCCTTAATGATTCACTAGAGTTCTTTATGTATTGTAATTAAGTCATTTATCAGCTTAATGTTTTATAAATATCACAATTCTTATGGCTTATATTTAGACCCTATTAGTGTTATCTTGTCAAAGATAAGTTTCTAGTTTTAATATAGTTTTATTTATCCCTTTCTCTTTATACTTGGCTATTTCCTCTACCTGTACACATATTCTGACCATCTGAAGTATACACAATAATTTTCCCTATCTATTTCCAAAGATAAAATACTGTACTCATCCACATCAGAATTTATGTAAACCAGGTTGGCATCCCTATAACTTTCTTGAGAGCAAAGTTAAGGCCTATTTTCTTTTATATCTGTAGCACCAGACAGTACATGGCACACAGAGACTCAAAAACTTTGGATAAAAGGTTTCTCAGTTGTAGATTAGAGTATTTTGAGGTGCATACACATTTGCCTTGCCCTCTGAATTTCTGTAGGACATAAAATACAAATAATGATACTTTTTGAGAATCTATTTATAATTTCAGTATCTTTTAGTTTCCTAAGTTGCTGCATTTAACTACAGGTCAAAATAATGTGGCCATTAGAGTAAATCACATACACATATAGGGACTCACAGCGCTTCACTGAGATGGCCTCTTGGGGTGGTACAATAAACAGTATCATAAACATTCCAATAGAGTCAACAGTGAACTCTTATGTTCTACAACAAAATATGCCAAGCTCACCTATACGCAGCAACAAAACTTTTTAATAAGCTATTACTCTCTTATAGCTTCAGTTGTGATTTTCAAAGTGAGGTTAATAATATCTACATTGCAGTTCTCTTTGAAGAGGTCCTTTACATCCTTTGTTAGTTGTATTCCTAGATATTTTATTATCTTTGTAGCAATTTTGAATGAGAGTTTGCTCTTGATTTGGCTCTCTGTTAGTCTGTCATAGGTGTATAGGAATGTTTGTGATTTCTGCACATCGATTTTGTATCCTGAGACTTTGCTGAAGTTGCTTATCAGTTTCAGGAGATTTTGGGCTGAGACTGTGGGGTCTTCTAAATATACAATCATGTTGCTGGCAAATAGAGACAATTTATTTTCCTCCTTTCCTAACTGAATATTCTTTGTTTCTTTTTCTTGCCTGATTTCTCTGGCTAGACTTTCCATTACTATATTGAGTAGGAGTGGTGAGAGAGGGCATCCTTTTCTAGTGCCAGATTTCAAAGGGAATGCTTCCAGTTTTTGCCCATTCAGTATGATATCGGCTGTGGGTTTGTCATAAACAGCTTTTATTATTTTGAGATACATTCCAGGACACAAACAGATGGAAAAACATTCCATGCTCATGGTTAGGAAGAATCAATATCGTGAAAATGGCCATGCTGTCCAAAGTAATTTATACATTCAGCGCTATCTCCATGAAGCTACCAATGACCTTCTTCACAGAACTGGAAAAAAACACTTTAAACTCCATATGGAACCAAAAGAGAGCCCACATAGCCAAGATAATCTTAACCAAAAAGAACAAAGCTGGAGGCATCAAGAAACCTGACTTAAAACTATATTACAAGGCCACAGTAATCAAAACAGCATGGTACTGGTACCAAAACAGATATATATACCAACGGATCAGAACAGAGACCTCGGAGGCAATGCCACACATCTACAAGCTTCTGATCTTTGACAAACCTGAAAAGAACAAGCACTGGGGAAAGAATTCCCTATTTAATATATGATATTGGGAAAACTGACTAGACATGTGCAGAAAGCAGAAACTGGACCCCTTCCTGACACCTTGCACTAAAATTAATTCCATATGGATTGAAGACTTAAACATAAGACCTAACACTATAAAAACCTTAGAAGAAAGCCAAGGAAAAACCATTCAGCACACAGGCATAGCAAGGACTTCATGACTAAAACACCAAAAGCACTGGCAACAAAAGCCAAAATAGACAAATGGGATCTAATTCAACTCCAGAGCTCCTGCACAGCAAAAGAAACAGAGTGAAACAGTAACCAACAGAATGGGCAAAAAATTTTGCCATCTACCCATCTGACTAAGGGCTAATATCCAGAATCTACAAAGAATTAAAACAGATTTACAAGAAGGAAAACAAACTCATTCAAAAGTGGGTCAAGGATATGAACAGACACTTTTCAAAAGAAGACATATATAAGGCCAGCAAACATATGAAAAAATGCTCAACATCACTGGTCATTAGAGAAATGCAAATCAAAACCACATTGAGATACCATCTCGCACCAGTTAGAATGGCGCTTATTAAAAAATCTGGAGACAACAGATGCTGGAGAGGATGTGGAGAAGTAGGAACACTTTTAAACTGTTGATGGCAGTGTAAATTAGTTCAGTCGTTGTGGAAGACAGTGTGGCGATTCCTCAAGGATCTAGAAATAGAAATTTCATTTGACCCAGCAATCCCATTACTGGGTATATACCCAAAGGATTAGAAATCGTTCTATTATAAGGACACATGCACACGTATATTCACTGTGGCACGGTTTACAATAGCAAAGACCTGGAACTAACCCAAATGCCCATCAATGATAGACTGGACAAGGAAAATGTGGCACATATACACCATAGAATACTACGCAGCCATAAAAAATGATGAGTTCACGTTCTTCATAGGGACATGGATGAATCTGGAAACCATCATTTTCAGCAAACTGACACAAGAACAGAAAATCAAACACCGCATGTTCTCACTCATACGCGGGTGTTGAACAATGGAACGCATGGACACAGGGAGGGGAGCATCACACAGTCGGGTCTGTTACTGGGGGGCTAGGGGAGGGACAGCAGGGGGTAGGGAGGTTGGGGAGAGATACCATGGGAAGAAATGCCAGATATAGGTGATGGGGGGATGGAGGCAGCAAACCACCTTGCCATGTATGTACCTATGCAACAATCCTGCATGATCTGCACATGTACCCCAGAATCTAAAGTACAATAAAAAAAAATCTACATTGCATGACTGATGTTAAGATTCATGAAAGAATATATATAAATAAAACAGTAAATGACATTTTTCAGAGTATAGTTCAGAGAAGCAGAAATATTTATAACCATATAAATATATTTTTAGTATGTGGAAATTATAGTTTTTAAAATTAATAATTTTAATGCTTTAAATTGTGTAATATGGGTGTTAAAATAGACTCCAAAGTGGAAGCAAGGGAGAGAAAATGTTTCATTTGAAACTAGAAGCTTAGCTGATAACATATCTTACATATCTGTCTGAAAATATGACACCAATATGAATTTTGGAAGTTTATTTAGGCTGGGGGTGGTGGCTCACGCCTGTAATCGCAGAACTCTGGGAGGCCAAGTTGGGTGGATCACGAGGTCAGGAGTTCAAGACCAGCTGGGCCAGCATGGTGAAACCCCATCTCTATTAAAAACACAAAAAATTAGCCAGGCATGGTGGAACATGACTGTAGTCCCAGCTACTCGTGAGGCTGAGGCAGGAGAATCACTTGAACCCAGGAGCCAGAGGCTGCATTGATCCGAGATCGCCCCACTGCACTCCAGCCTGGCCACAGAGTAAGACTCCATCTCAAAAAGCAAAAACAAAAACAAAAAAACAAAGTTTATTTAGATTTCCACAGTTGATCAAATGATTGAGGAAGCAAACAGGGATTATCTATCACTGCCATTTAACTCCAAGCCAAGCTTCAAAGGAGAAACTTATCAAGTAATTTATTTAATAATTATACCTAAAAATAAGATTGTCTACAGGGAGTTGAATGTTCACTTAAAATAGTTATTTTGATTTATTTAAAGGAAACTTCAGTTAAATTATGTTCTATAGACTCACACATATCATAGTTTTCTATCCAATAATAAATATATTCCCTACATTTTTACTGTAAAGACTTGAAGTGAAATTTGTTAATCTGTTAACATTCAGATGAGTTACATAAATGCATTAAATACTTGGCATGTACAAAGAACTCTACTAACTGTTCAAGCAGTAGAAAATAAATTAGATACAAATTCTGAAGATATGAAAAAGTTCACAGTAACGGGGATGGGGATTCATAGTACAGGTACCACAAGTCAATTTAGAAAATGTTTTGTTAGGGCATTTCCCAATACCCTAATGGTAGGAGAAAGCTCTGATAGAAAATTCACATTGTCAAGTATTAAGGGTGAATTATTCACAATAACAAACAGATATTCAAGCATGTGTATTTTGATTCAAGTATCAAAGGAGACACTGGTAGTGGAAAATGATGTGCTTGTCTCTGATAGGAGCTGGAAAAAAGAATAACAAAATATAGTAGAAAGTCATCTGGAGATATTTTGAGGAGTGTTTCTAAATTGTCTTAAAAATGGAGGTGTTTAATTTTCATAAGCTAAGTTGCCAATGAAAAACTTCTATAGGTAAATAGAAAAAATATTTATTGTCTTGGTGATTTAAAAAAATGAAACCAGAGTATCTTTAAAAGTATAGTTCAGAGAAGCAGAAGTATTTATAACCATATTATCCAATGATAATCATTTTTAATATTTAAGGTATTCTCTATCAGTATCCGTCATCTACCGTGTATATATATATAGCTTATTTAATTGTCCACATATAAACACATGTAATATTTTGCCATGTTGCATATTTAATTCTGTTGACATTTTCATGTCACATTATAGCATAACATTGTTCTACATCAATAAATATGCACTAAAAACCTATTTTTCTAAAAGCTTTCTATACTCACTGTCTTAATTTATAAAATGATATATTTCCTCTTCAGTAGTACATAAAAAAGTGTAACTGCAGATGCTTGTCAATAATGAGAGTATTGTTAGTTAAGAATAAAGTTTAATTTTAACTTTCTTTGGTTACTAGCATAATTTACTTGATATATTTGTGTTTTTTCTGTTCATTTACTTTGCCTATTTTGTTTTTTTAATTTTGGAATTTTAAAATTTTATTTTCATGCCATATGGGAATAGCACAGAAATCAACACTTTGTCACCAGCCTTAAAAATATTTTCAATTTGCTGTTTGTCTTTTAGTGTTGTTTTTGACATCTAGGACTTTGGTGTTATTTACTCAAATATTTCTCTTTCCTTTTGGATTTCTGGGTAGATACTTTAAACCATCTGAAAATTATGTGAATATTAAATTACCTATTTTTTTTAAGTACTATGGCTTTAACATTTTATATGTAATGCTTCGATCCATCAAGAAATTGAACTGTAAAGACTTAATAGTCATTATAGTTGGAATTTTAATCTTTATCATTATTAACAGAAATAAAACTAGCTTGAAAAAATTGCATTTTTTTCAACATATCTTAAATGGACATTTACACACGCATTCATACATTCATTTATTTGACACAGGGTCTGACTCAGTTACCCAGGCTAGAGTATGATGGTGCAATCTCGAAACCTCTGCCTCCGGGATTCTGACCATCCTCTCACTTCAGTCTCCAGAGGAGTAGCTGGGACTACAAGTGCATGCCACTATACCTGACAACATTTTTTTAATATATACTTTTTGTACTACTGGTTTCATCATGTTGCTCAGGTTGGTCTTGAACTCCTGAGCTCTAGCAATAGGCCCATGTAGGCCTCCTAAATTGCTGGGATTAAAAGCATGAGTGACCATACCTGGCCTATAAAATGCAATCTCATTGCAAAACCCAAAGATGCCATGCTTCTATAACATGCTGTTACATTTTTTACGACACATTTTCTCTAGTAGATGAGAGCCATGATGTTTAAGATTATGCATGTGTGTGAAAGCTAGACATTAAAAAAGCATATGATGACTTGAAATATGAAATTAGGCTTCAAATAATCTGGATTTATGGAAAAGTAGTCACAAAATTCACGGAGATAAACATGAAGAATGCCAAACAAGAAAAAAAAAAAAACATGAAATTGCATTTGTTAAATGTCTCTAATGTATTCCACATCTGCTTCCCAATGTCTCTCTCACACACACGCCCCCCCAACAACACTGCTACCTTTACTAATAAAATTTAAAGGTTGCAAATCAATATGTATACTTTTTTACATTACATATGTACTTTAATAATTAAATTTCTACACAAAGTTAAAAATAATGTATTTATATTAATTTTATTGGTTTAATTATTTTTCTGCAACAGTTAATTGACACACGACTTTGAGTACTTTCATTCTGAAGAACATATGAATCCTTGTATATATGAGAATGTTAATTGTTTACTTTTTTTATTTTCTGAGATGCAGGTTCACTCTTGTTGCCCAGGCTGGAGTGCAATGGCATGACATCGGTTCACCGCAACCTCCACCTCCTGAGTTCAAGCAATTCTCCTGCCTCAGCCTCCCCAGTATCTGGGATTACAGGCATGCACCACCACGCCCGTCTAATTTTTTGTATTTTTAGAGACAGGGTTTCTCCATGGTGGTGAGGCTGTTTTCAAACTCCCGACCAGAGGTGATCCGCCCACCTCAGCCTCCCAAAGTGCCGGGATTACAAGCATAAGCCACTGTGCCTGGCCTGTTTAATTCTTAAATAAAAATTTGACTGAAGTTTAGGTTCTCTATTTACAAACTTATTCTTTCAATGCACTTCAAGTTCTACCTAATCTTTGGTTTCTTTATGTTTTCTTCAATTGTCTGGTAGAAATTTGCTTTTATCCTGGAAATAAACATAGTTTACCAGGGATTTTCCAAGTCTTTGTCTCTGCCTTAATTATGATTCATAATTAATACTTGTGATTTGCAAACCCAGGTTCTTTATATAATCCTAGAGTGTTTTTTGTTTTTCTTAAAGTATCTTTGTTATTGCACGTGCTTACTTCTCCTGATTTACTAATAAACACAAACTAATTACATTTTTATCTGCTCTCTGATCATCATTGCTTTATTCCCCTAGTCAATTCATCTGTAGTCTGGAAGATTTCTCAGACATGTACATAAAATGGTAGAGAGTGCTTTTTTTAACCAGGCTGATGCACACTAAGTCTTGCCTCTCAAATTAGTTTCTGTGAACTCCACATTTTGCTTTTCTATAAAATAGAGAGTAATCTTACCTTCTTTTTCAAAAGATTTGTTAACTGTGGAAATGTTTGTAAAACACCAAGTACCATTCTCCTATCAAATTCTAAATAAGTATTAGTATTAGTATTGATTGACTGATTGATTGATTGAAGGAGTCTCACTCTGTCACCAGGGCTGGAGTGCAATGGCGCAATCTTGGCTTACTGCAACCTCTGCCTCCCGGGTTCAAGTGAATCTCCTGCCTCAGCCTCCCAAGTAGCTGGGGCTACTGGGACTACAGGTATGTGCAACCATGCCCAGCTAATTTCTGCATTTTTAGTAGAGATGGGATTTCACTGTGTTAGCCAGGATGGTCTTGATCTACTGACCTCATGATCCACCTGTCTTGGCCTCCCAAAGTGCTGGGATTACAGACAGGTGTGAGCCACTGGTGCCCAGCCTTAGTTTTTTTTTTTTTTTTTTTTTTTAATGGAATCACATCTTTGCTTTCTGTACCTTAAATTCCATTTTTCTGCCTTAAATCTCTTCGGTTTAATTATTTTATTTTTTTTCTTCTGTAACATCTTTATTTAACCTTTAATATCATGTCTTATATATTCCATTCTTAAATTTTATCACCCAAACTTTAAAAAAACAATTTAATAGTGTTTCTTCTAGTCAATCTTATTAAATACATGCTCCCCACCCTTTTTTTCTTAGTATAAAATGCTCCTCTAATGTTGTGGAATCTTCCAAGTGATTCAAGTGCATTTGAAACTGTGTATTCAGTAATGATCGCTGGTGGGGAGGCAGAAATCTGTCTTTTATCGCTGTCTCTACCTCTTTTCCCTCTCTCTTTCAAAACTGCTGCAATCTTACACTAGTATTGGCAAAAATCAGACTTAGACCCCTTGTTTCTAGTGTTGATTCAACTTTTCATCCCTTTTTATTATCTCCACAAGTGTATCAATAGGGCCATGAATAAAGCTAATGCAGTCACTAGTAGGTCCCAGACATTTCAATTCAGACCTACACTATGTATTTCAACCCAAACCTACTTTAGGTTAAGAACTGGAAAATCACTTCACGGAATAGGTGTTAGATAAAACTATGTTTATATCTCTCAATAAGACAGACACTTCTAGGCAAAGCCTTCTCCTCTAACTTTTCCAGATAGAATAATAATTGACTATCCTCACTATTCCCATTACAACATGCTTTTCTCTGAATTAGATTATTAATCAGAACTCTCAAATTCTTAGTTCACCGTGGTATATTATATAGCCGTCCAGTCCAGAGGAAAGCATGCTGCCTTCAGAGCCAGAACAACCAAGGTCTTAAAAACTATACTCCACAACTTATTCATTATGTAAATACATCTTTCTAAATATCAGCATTGTAAGTATATCATAACACTGATTTTCAGCAATTCATATATAAAATTAGACCAATTTATCCTATATAATTTTAATCACAGAACTTTTCTCAAGATTTTTTTTTTTTTTTTTTTTTTTTTTTGAGACAGAATCTCACTGTTTTTTGAGATGGAATTCCCTCTGTTGCCCAGGCAACACTGTTGTACGGTGGTGTGATCTTGGCTCACCTCAACCTCCGCCTTCAGGGTTCAAGTGAATCTTCTGCCTCAACTTCCTGAGTAGCTTGGGTTACAGGTGCGTGGCCATCATGCCCAGACCATTTTTGTATTTTCAGTAGAGGCAGCATTTTACTATGTTGGTCAGGCTGGTCTTGAACTTCTGACCTTGTGATCTGCCTGCCTCGGCATCTCAAAAGCCCTGGGATTACAGGAGTGAGCCACCATGCCAGGCATAAATGTTCCTTTTCAAAGCTGGTTTGAGAACAACCTTTTGCTGTCTTTTAACCTGAATTTTATATCTTAAATACTGTATTTTTAATTTAATAGACCATATGGTCATTTATTAAAAAGATATTAATGTCATTTTCCAATTGGATTTAATCTAATATGTTAAAATTTTTAAACATAAAGCATTTATGCATTAGCTTTATGAAAAATACACTGGCAGTAATTATATTCTTTGCAGAAACATTTCTGAAATTAACAAAATGAGGAATATTAGTAAACTTTTTTGGATGACCTGTATCATTGTTTATATTTTATCCAAGGCACTACAAAGACTAAATTTATCTTAAAACATATTGATTTGAGACTCAAAATACCATAAACTCAATCTGTTTCTTGATATTGAAAATTGAATAAAGAAAAATAAACATCCTCTTGCTACCAAGAAGACCTACTATCACCCCAGGGTTAGTCTGTGTGAATTAAGATGCAAGGATTATAATTTGTAGAGATGATGCAAGCCTCATATTGACAAAGAAAATTTAGAAAACAACAATGCACAATATAGAAATGCACACCAGGATATACTAGCAACATAAAGTTGTAATGCTTTACAGAGCTCCTATAACCTGAATTTCCTGAGAATACAAGGGGAGTGAAAATAAATGTCCGTTTTTTGATACACAGCCTTGGTGGGATTACGTCTGCCTCACTGAACAGTTTAAAACATTTGGTAGGGCATGTATAAAACCATCAATAGCATGGTTCCCAGTACACGCTTACCCAACTCCCACAGCGACTATCTGAATCACAAACAGAGTAGAAGCTTCCCAAAACTCAACCACTGGTAATGTTTAAATCCCCCAGCATAATGAAGGACCTTGGGAGATCAGGCACTTTTTGTGGAAGGGCAAACTGAAACACTTGGTTTTAATGTTTGAAAGTATTTTGACCTAAACTTGCTTTCAGACTTCTGTTTTGTCCTTGTAGTAGAGGTTACCACTTTAAACCACAATGGAATACTGTTGATAACTCTGGATGCTGATGGCTATGAGGCACTGATAGATGCCTCACAAATCTTTTTCAATGACATATTTGATATTTGCCCTCTAGGTCGCTGGAAACATCTGCTAAAATTTTCCATCTGTCTTCAGAACTTCAATGTAATCGTTTTTTCTCTCCCCTTTCTGCACTGGTAGCAATTTATGTCTTCCACATAGGATGTACTTCTTTCACACCATGTGGTTATTTTTTAAAGTGTTAGGTAACATCACACTCGCATCAGAAGCATGTGTTAAAGTAATCAGAAAGCACACAAACTCATAACACCTTAGAAGAGCAGTAGGTAATTTGTATTTTGGACGAACATGTCAGAAATATTTTTTTCTGTACTGTAAAGATGTATACAAACTACTTTATAATCTTCTAACCCTTTCTGATAAGCCTTCCTATTCCCTGACATTGATTTCCTTCTTTTGCTTCTCTCTCAGCACTCTTTAAAAGAGAGGTGGTGGCCAGTGTTGAAGAGATATAGCATATGCACTTCCTTTCCTTTGGGGACTTGCTGAAATGATTCTTTGCATTTTCATTTACATTGTACTGACCAGTTCTCTGCACTTAGAACTTTCTTAGATCTCCTTTTGCTTCTTATTGGTGAACACCAAGATTATGCTCTTGTGATGAAGTGTTTTAAAATATCAAATTTTGAATAATTGGGCAGCCCACTTCAGAACTCTATCATGAAGCTGATGCCAAAAATGTCCGTTTAAACTCAAATATTTAAACTAGAAGCAAGGTACCAATGATAAGAAAACCACAGACCCAAACTTAACTGAATTCATATGCTACTTTTTAACTGAATTTAGTTAACTGGTCACCATATGCAGCAATAAATACGCTAGCAATTATGTATGGGGGAAAATGGAGTTTCAAGTGTGTAATATACCATAAGAGACATATCATGGCTATAAGAATATTAATAATAGCCTTAAAGCCCACACAGATATCTCGCAAAGCCTATAGTCTGTAACTTAGCTAACATATGTAATCTCTCCTGGGGATTTACAACCCTGGCCCGAAAATTACCAGGTCTCTATGAAAATGCGATCTAAAAATGCTGGTTGCCTTAGAGACAAAGACACCTCTGCACAGATGCAAATTTCACAGACTTAATCTCCTTATATGAAATAAACATCTAATAATTGGCCAGGGCTGAATATAGACGTAAGGAAGGGGAAGACTTTCCCAAATTCTGAGAATAGTCTCCAGAGGGGCACCCTCCTACTTGTTTGGTAGCCATGCCACCAGCCGGCTCCCACTGTCTTGTAAGAGGACTGCCACTATAAACCACCTGGGAATCAGATGACGTCTAAGACTCATCTTTGAAGCAAATCTTACTGAAGAGAAGAAGTTGCCTCTGGAGAAGCTGGTCAACAGGGCTACCCAAGACCCTGGAATGCAATGACAAAAAAACAGAAAAAAAATTAAAGTATTTAACGATGATCTGATGACTAACAAAGAAATTAATAAGTAAGTTAACTTTTAAAGGTAAAGATGAATCAGACGGTCAGATTTCCTTGCTTAGAAAATATTTGAGATGGGTTGTCCTAATGAATTAACCAGCAAACGCTTATTGAAAGCAAGTGAATAGATGGGAGTAGACTAACAATTACTGATATTCTACTTGTATCTGGTTCTCTAGGTTTAATTTTCACAGCACTACTGTTATAGAACCTATCAAAAGCTTCAAGTAATATGAAGTACAGTTTGAATCAGAATCTGACTTTGAATACTGTGCTTTTTGGATCTATTTGACTTTCCACCATTATATGGGTAAGGATACTGTTTCCTCACATTACCTACCTGTTCTGTCTGACTGTACCTCCCACTACTGTGTTTCTCATTCCTTAATATTTCTGGTTTATTTTTCTTGTTAAAATATGCATACCTTTCCTTTTCCAAGGTTTTTATTTGTTACTTCTTTAGCCTTCCATTTATATCTCACATCTTAACTCAAATTCTCCTTCCTTAGAGAAGCTTCCCTGGCCATTCTAGTTAGCAAAGAATGCTATCTTCTTAGTACGTATGAGTGACCAAAATTTCTCATTTGTTGAAATTTTAATTTTCTGTCTTCTTACACTGAAATGTAAGCTCCCGGAAGGGGTAAAATTGCAATGTTTATATCCCTAGTACCTAAAACACTGTCCTGCACTAAAAGTCTTTTTCATTCATGCCTTCATTTACTTTCTCATTCTCTGTCTCTCTCAATAGATTAGATTAGATAGATAGATAGATAGATACTGAGATATAGTATGTATGCATCTATAACTGATGGATTCTTTTTTAGGTAATATTCCTTGTCAAGGAGTTTAAAATATAATAGTAAGGGACGTTTAATTTATATATGACACAACTAACAACTGAAAACAATGTAAAGTGTGTGGAACCCACGTCCTACTGAATTACTCAGAGGACAGAGGTTTGAGTTATAAGGAAATCTGAGGAATATAAATACCACTTCACATGTCTTCAGAGTTTTGCAGTTTAACATATATTTTACTTCATTTGCACCTCATAGGCACAGTGGGAAATAAAGAGAATTGTGTTGTCCTTTTTTTTTTTTTTTTTTTTTTGGTCAAAGAGGTCAAATGACATCTCAACTCACAAATTCAGTTGTAAGGCAAGGCTCCCTAGAGAAGATAAACTTGCTAAAAATACTACATTCCTTTGTTTATTTTTCCAGAAATTTAAAATTGCTACTCTTCATTGAGAAAATTAAACCAAATGATGAGATTTTTTAAATCTGCAACTGTGAGTACATGTATGATATTTGAAAGCATAAGAGAACAAATCCCTAAAACAAAGAACTTTGTGTGGCCTGACACGTGTAGGATTGGAGGGTATAAGCATATGCTTTCCATATATTCTAGAAATCAGTGAGTTACAGTGTGATGTCATACAGATATATTTGTCCACTGACCAAAAATAAAAGCATATACTAGAAGCATTTGTCGGGCCAGGCGCTGTGGCTCAGGCCTGTAATTCCAGCACTTTGGGAGGCCAAGGCGGGCGAATCATGAGGTGAAGAGATAGAGATCATCCCGGTCATGGTGAAACCCAGTCTCTACTAAAATACAGAAAATTAGCCGGGCATGGTAGCAAGCACCTGTAGTCTCAGCTACTCAGGAGGCTGAGGCAGGGGAATCTCTTGAACCTGGGAGACGGAGGTTCTAGTGAGCCAAGATTGTGCCACTGTACTCCAGCCTGGCAACAGAACAAGATCCATCTCAAAAAAAAAAAAAAAAAAAAAAAAAAAAAAAAACAAGAAAAAATTTGTCTTTAAACAATATACTTGTCAAACTGACTTCACGTTGGAATAAACCCATATTTTTATATTTTTTATATTTTTAGGCAATCAATAAAAAAGTGCTAAGGAATAGATTCTCTATTCATGGTCCTTTGCATGGGGCATGGCCCAGAACACATTAAGTTGACCTATTAAAAGAGCTTAAAGATTAAAAAAAAATCATAAGATATTTACAATGTAAAAGAGAGTTAATTGGTACATTCATAGTCTCTCAGTTATTTTTTTTTATTTTTTGAGATCATCCTCTGTGCTTTATTTTTATCCAATATTTCAGAGCCACTTCTGCCAGTGATGAAAAACTGGAGATGAAGTTGCTTAGATACAGCAAATCCTGTATTGCCAAAGGGAAGCTGAAGGTCAAAGAGTGAATCAGATTGATGTCTTGTTCTTGCTTAAAAACAGAATTTATTTGTTTTGCTGACAGAGTAGGAAAATATAAACAGTCATGAAAGGGAAGACATATTATTTTGCTATAGAATGAATTCAAGAGGAAATAACAGATATGAGGAAAAGCACAGTGATTATTATTACAAGAATGATCCACTAGAATAGAAAGACAATGAACCTAAACATTGACTATTTCTTCTACTAAAATGGATCAAGTGATTGCTTCAATTGAGGAAAAATTCTAAACTTATCTAAATATAAATGAGTACTAGAGGACAGGCAGAATTACATTATGACAGTGATATAGGAGCAGAGCTGGAAGTATAATAAACTAAGTCCTGAGCTCTCTATATAAATCAAACATACCCTTTATACACATACCCTTGTGTATAAAGCAAACAACCCAGGTATGTCTTTAAATTTGTTTTTGAAACATCTGTTTCTGTCCTTAATTATTTTCTAATAAAAACAAAATCATTTGATAAAAGAAATACAGTAATATCCAACGCGAAAAAAGTCCCAAGACTCAAAGGGAAAATATTTTTTCAATAATTGTGATGATCATATTTCTCCAAAAATCTTAGTTAGCAAATAATATTGTGGGAAAAAAACAATTTTAATGATATAACTCACAAGGCAAAAGTTTGATATGAACATAAAATGCCTTTGTTTTTAATTTTACATTTATCTCTTATTTCATCTTGATAAAAAGGAACGTGTGCAGTTTTCAATGTAAGCAAATAACATTTTTTTCCATATATCCTTTAAAACTTTCTTATTCACTTTGAATCTTAAAAAATATATTCATTTAAATTATATTCATAGAAAATCTTCTTGAGAAATTATCAAACTTCTCAACTTGAGGAGATAGTGACATAAATTAATTTAAAGGTAGTCTTGATCATAATGGAATGCTGCAGAAGGGCTCAAAGTTTCACTTTTAGAAAATAATAAATTGCATGGCATTTAACAGGCCTACTCTAAATAAGCCATAGTCTTCAAAAGAAAATTGCTTTTGACACTGGTCTTCTTGCCAAAGTATTGAATTCTATTATTAGCAAACGTCTTCTACTGACCCCTATCAGAGGTCACCCTGGGTCTAGCTGGAGCTGCATCCTGACGGCCTTGAATGGATTCAGAATCAGCATGCAACTTGCTTGTGGGGGCAGCATAAAGCAGTCTACATGAGCAGAATGGTTCACGAGAGCCAAATCAATGTAAGGATAAATGAATGTAGATGGGATCAACAATCGCAGCTGTGTTACAAGAAGAAAGTGAACAAAGTGGCATAGAGACTAAGAACAGATAAGAGAAGAAGTAGAAAGCAAACATAGGATGAGTATCATGGAATAGTCCTTGAGTCAAGTTCGGTAACTTTAAAATTGTAATTTCTCTGGCTCTTTCTGTTAATGTAGTGGGCTATTTAAATAAGCCAAAATAGCACAAACCAGGGCATTATTATGAATTCATTTTCTGTGTATTTCCTGAAACCTAGAGAAATTTGTAGGATATAAACTCAGTTGTGTCCTAGAAACTCACTTTCTACATTCCAGTCTTGTAAACTCTACCAGTTTCGAGATATGTACAGTCCAAGAGGCAATAAACCTAACCATAAATATAATAAGACTTAGTAACTTCTGGAAAGAGATAAAGAAAATACAAGCGAAGATTATTTCCTTATTAAATGTAAGAATGACCTTAATCTAGACTAAAATACAATTTGTCCTAATAATTTTCGAGATTAAGATAGATTTTCTGTGGTAGTAAAAGGAACACAGCTGCTAAATTTATGCCACTAGAAGCAAGGAAGATCACAGGAAAGAGATAACCTGTCATCTTTGATTCCTTTTGTGAAATCATTACTCATGTCGTGATTGTAATAGTATTTATCATATGTAAAATGAAATCATAATGAGATTTTAAAATATTTTTACGGTATAAAAGAGTATTTTAAAAACAATGCATTTTATTTGTTAAAATTTTTATAGTTTTGTCACTAGGGATATTAGAAGATTTTACATGTGTCCGTTCTGGGAGAAATACAGACTTCTGAGTCAAGCAATCGCGATGGTAATTTACCACCACCAGACTAGCCCTGCAGAGATACTTAAGGGAGCTCTAAATGTGGATGTGAAAGAGTGATACACACTACCAAAAAGCACAGATAAGTACACAGTCGAGACTGCAAGGAAACTAGCTAACAAAACTACGACAGGAACAAAATCTCACATATCAAAGTTAACCTTCAACATAAATGGTCTAAATCCTTCACTTAAAATACACAGAATAATAATTTGGAATAAAAAAATAAGAATCATCCATCTGATGTCTTCAAGAGACCCATCTCACAAGTAATGACACTCCTGGGTTCAAAGTAAAGGGATAGAGAAAGATTAATCACACAAATGAAAAACAAAAAGGAGCAGGAGTTTCTGTTCTCGTATCAGATAAAACAGGTCTTAAGCCAAAAACAGAAACAAGGTTAAATGTTATTGTGTAAGGAAAAAGAGCTCAATTCAACAAGAATAATTAGCTATCCTAAATAAATATGCACCCAACGTTAACTGGAGCACGAAGATTTATAAAGAAATTACTACTAGACCTAAGAAAAGACATAGAGAGCCCCTCAATAATAATAGGGACTTCAACACCCCACTGACATTAGTAGACAGATTATCAAGGCAGAAATCTAAACAAATAAATTCTAGACCTAAACTTGACACTTGACCAATTAAATCTAATAGATATCTACAGAACACCCAACTACCACAAAATATGTATTTTTCTCATCTTCACATGTAACATACTCTAAGAGTGATCACATACGCAGTCATAAAGCAAGTGTCGTCTACAAATTTAAAAAACTTCAAGTGATACCAAGCATCTTATTGGACCACAGAATAAAAATAAAAATCAATAGCAAGAGGAACTCCAAAATACACTGACACACACACACACACACGCACACACACCCACAGGGAAACTAAATAAATTACTCCTGAATGACTTTTGTTTGGGTAAACAGTAAAATTAAAGCAGAAATCAAAGAATTTTTTAAACAAATGAAAATAGAGACATAATGAACAAAAACCTCTGTGATGCAACCATAGCAGTTTAAAGAGGAAAGACTGTAGTGCTAAATGCCTACATCACAAAGACAGAAATATCTCAAATTAACAACTTAACATTGCACCTAAAGCAATTAATAAAACAAGAAAAAAAACTATATACCCAAATATAGCTTGATAAAAGACTTAACTAAAATAAGAACAGGGACGAACAAAATTAAAACTCAAAAATCCATCCAAAGGATCAACAAAATGAAAGTTAGTTCTTTGAAAGTTTAAACAAAACTGACAGACTGCTAGCAAGATTAACAAGAAAAGAGAAGCTCCAAGTAAGTACAATCAGAAATGACAAAGGTGACATTAGATCCAGTCCCACAGAGATACAAAAGATTATCAGAGCCTACTATGAACATTTCTCCGTGCACAACTAGAAAACCTAGAAATGGATACATTCTTGGAAACACAAAACCTTCCAAGATTGAACCAGAAAGAACTTGAAACACTGAACAAACCAACAATGAGTTACAGAATTGAGTAAGTAATAGAAGCCTGGGACTAGATAAATTCATAGATGAATTCTTCCAGACATACAAAGAGGAGCTCATTCCAATCCTAATGAAACTATTACAAAAAATCAAGGATGAGGGATTCTTCTCTAACTTACTCTACAAAACCTGTATCATCCTGATACCAAAATATGGCAAATACACGCAGACACACACACACACACACACATGCACACATGCACACACCCCAGGCTATGTGATGAACATAGATGAAATAATCCTCAACTAAGTACTTGCAGACCACATCTAGCAGTACATCAAAAAGATAATACTTTATCAAGTTGACTTTATTCCTGGGTGCAAGAATTGTTCAATATATGCAAATCAATTAAGGTGATTCACCACATAAACAGAATTAAAAACGAAAAAATGTAAGATTATCTTAACAGATGCAGGAAAAGCATTTGATAAAACCCAACATGCCTTCATAATTAAAACCCTCAATAGACTTGGCATTCAAAGAACATACCTAAAATAATAAAAACCATCCATTGACAAACCCAGTTTATATTGTATTGAATAGGCAAAAGTTGGAAGAATTTCCCATAAGACCAGAACAAAATGAGAACATCCACTTTCACCACTCTTATTCAACTTAATATAGGAAGCCCTAGCCAGAACAATCAGGCAAGAGCAAGAAATAAAAGGCATCCAGATAGGAAAAGAGGAAGTCAAATTTTATTTCTTCACTGATGATAGCATACCTAGAAAACTCTAATGATTCTGACCAAAGACTCCTAGAGTGTATTAACAATTTCAGTAAAGTTTTAACGTAGGAAATCAATATACAAAGAGCAGCAGTATTTATATACAAGATAATGTTCATACTGAGAACCAAATCAAGAACACAATCCCATTTACAAGAGCCACAAAGAAAAAAAAAAAAAAAAGAAAGCAAAAGAAATACTTAGGAATATCTTCAACTAAGGAATACCTTTTTTTTTTTTTAAATATATATACTTTTTATTGCATTTTAGGTTTGGGGGTATATGTGAAGAACATGCAAGATTGTTGCATAGGTACACACATGGCAGTGTGATTTGCTGCCTTCCTCCCCATCACCTATATCTGGTATTTCTCCCCATGCTATCCCTCCCCAACTCCCCACCCCCTGCTGTCCCTCCCCTTTTTCCCCCCGACAGACCCCAGTGTGAGATGCTCCCCTCCCTGTGTCCATGTGTTCTCATT
>PVKV010017133.1:0-48639 GCA_004027835.1 Alouatta palliata | reverse complement strand
TAATCCCAGCACTTTGGGAGGCCGAGGCGGGTGGATCACGAGGTCAAGAGATCGAGACCATCCTGGTCAACATGGTGAAACCCCGTCTCTACTAAAAATACAAAAAAAATTAGCCGGGCATGGTGGCACGTGCCTGTAGTCCCAGCTACTCGGGAGGCTGAGGCAGGAGAATTGCTTGAACCCAGGAGGCGGAGGTTGCAGTGAGCCGAGATTGCGCCATTGCACTCCAGCCTGGGTAACAAGAGCGAAACTCTGTCTCAAAAAAAAATAAATAAATAAAAAATAAAATAGAACAATCACATTTCAAAGAAATTTTGAGCTTGGCAGTGAATTAACTCTCTTTCCTTAGGGACCCTTTGTTGAGAAAGTTAAAAACCCCTGGTTAAAGTTGAAAATGCTTGGCGGGGTGCAGTGGCTCACACCTGTAATTGCAGCACTTTGGGAGCCCGAGGCTGGTGGATTGCCTGAGCTCAGGGGTTTGAGACCAGCCTGGGCAACATGGTGAAACTCTGTCTCCACCAAAAAAAAAAAAATTTTTTTAAATACAAAAATTAGCTGGATGTAGTGGTGCATGCCTGTAAATCCCAGCTACTCTGGAGGCTGAGGTAAGAAGATTGCTTGAGCCTGGGAGGCAGAGGTTTCAGTGAGTGGAGATCACACAGCTTGGGCGAGAGAGAGAGAGAGAGAGAGAGAGAGAGACCCCATCTCAAAAAAAAAAAAAAAAAAAAGCTGACTCTGCTTTTACTCCATTAGACCAAAAAAAAAAAAAAAAAAAAGCTGAAAGCATTTGGCCTGATAGTCATACTAGGGTCCAGAAATAGTTTTACCAGGTGTTACTTACAGTGTATTTACTCTTTTGTTTTTCCTTTTTGAGTCAGAGTCTCGCTTTGTTGCCCAGACTGGAGTGCAGTTGTGCAATCTCGGCTCACTGCAACCTCTGCCTCCCGTTTGATTTTTCTGCCTCAATCTCCCAAGTACCTGGGACTACAGGCGCATGCCACCACACCCAGCTAATTTTTGTATTTTTAGTAGAGATGGGGTTTCACCATATTGGCCAAGCTGGTCTCGAACTCCTAACCTCGTGATCTGCCCATCTTGGCCTCCCAAAGTGCTGGGATTACAGGTGTGAGCCACTGTGCCTGGCCAGTTTTGTTCACTCTCTACCAGGCACTGTGTTTAATGATCTACATTTGTTTTTGTTTTGAATCAAAATGTAATTGGTTTTACTGACAAAACCAATTGGGGAATGTGGTTTTGGATCTGTAGCCATAGGGGTGTTAACACATCTGGGAATCAGATGGCCGTCCCATTCAGGCACAGGCAGCTCTAGACCCTACCTGTGACATGTACACATACACGCACACACCACCAGCCTTGAGGCAGGCAGGTAGATCTGATAGAGAAGCACAGAAGAGGCCAAACCCCACATTCCACATTCCTGGTTTGTTCTCTCCATACCCACCGGTCCCGCCCCGAGACGGAGTCTTGCTCTGTTACCCAGGCTGGAGTGCAGTGGCGCAATCTAGGCTCACTGCAACCTCCGCCTCCTGGGTTCAAGTGATTCGTCTGCCTCAGCCTCCCGAGTAGCTGGGATTACAGGTGTGTACCACCATACCAGGCTAATTTTCTTATTTTTAGTAGAGACAGGGTTTCACCATATTGGCCAGGCTGGTCTTGAACTCCTAACCTTGTGATCCGCCCACCTTGTCCTCCCAAAGTGCTGGGATTACAGGTGTGAGCCACTGCACCCAGCCTCCTGGTTTGCTAAGTTCTGGAGAGGAATGAACCTCGGGGTCCCCTAAAATAAGTCCCTCTCTCTGGAAACCCAGTGCAGAAGGAAAAGAACCTGTTCTACTGGTATTTTAGAAAGTCATTATCTTACTAAGTCTTTAATTTTTTTTTTTTTTTTTGAGATGGAGTCTCGGACTGTCGCCCAGGCTGGAGTGCAATGGTGAGATCTTGGCTCACTGCAACCTCTGCCTCCTGAGTTCACACAATTCTCCTGCCTCAGCTCCTGAGTAGCTGGAATTATAGGCACACACCACCACACCCAGCTAACTTTTTTTTTTTGTATTTTTAGTAGAGACGGGGTTTTACTATGTTGGCCAGGCTGGTCTGGAATTCCTGACCTCAGGTGATTCACCCACCTTGGCTCCCAAAGTGCTGGGATTACAGGCGTGAGCCATCTCGCCCAGCCTTTTTTTTCTTTTTGAGACAGAGCTTCACTCTGTCGCCTAGGCAGAGTGGTATGATCTCTGCTGACTGCAACCTCCGCCTCCCAGGTTCAAGTGATTCTCCTGTCTCAACCTCCTAAGTAGATGGGACTACAGGTGCTTGCCACCATGCCCAGCTAATTTTTGCGTTTTTAGTAGAGATGGGTTTTCACTATGTTGACTAGGCTGGTCTCAAACTCCTGACCTCAGGTGATCCACCTGCCTCACTCCCAAAGTGCTGGGATTACAGGTGTGAGCCACCAAACCTGGCCCTGTGCCCTTAATTTATAGTCTCCCATAGCCAGAGCTCTGGGGTTGAGGTGAGGGATGGACATGAACTGGAAGAACAGGGCAGGTGAGTGTTAGCATGAAGTTGACAGGCAAGAAAGAGAGAGTTTAGGCATTGGTTGGGAAAGACCATGGGAGATACAGGCAGTGGCCCAGGTGAAGCTGTCTGCCCTAGCTGGAGTGGGCAAATGATGCCTACCCTTTTCCCTCGTGCTGCATCTCTCCCCTGCAGGCTGGTACAGAAGGCAGAGCTGGTACGGCTGTCCCAGACACTCAGCCTGGTGCCCCGGCTACATTGGCTGCTGGTAGAGGACGCTGAGGGTCCCACCCCACTGGTCTCAGGGCTGCTGGCTGCCTCTGGCCTTCTCTTCACACACCTGGTGGTCCTCACGCCCAAAGCCCAGCGGCTTCGGGAGGGCGAGCCTGGCTGGGTTCATCCCCGTGGTGTAGAGCAGCGGAACAAGGCCCTGGACTGGCTCCGGGGCAGAGGGGGAGCTGTGGGTGGGGAGAAGGACCCACCACCACCAGGGACCCAGGGAGTTGTGTACTTTGCTGATGATGACAACACCTACAGCCGGGAGCTGTTTGAGGAGGTGAGCACGAGGATGGGGATGGGCAAGAGGCCAGGTGCGGCCAGCTTCATTCATTACCTTGGTTAGCAGTGTTGCCGTTGGCTGCTGGGTGAGAGGCTGGAAGCAGTGGGCAGAGTGAGCCAGGTGGCTCTTTCTGCTGCTCTCTTCCCCGGACCACTCCTCTGTTTCTTCTCTCCCGACCTCTGATAGATGCGCTGGACTCGTGGTGTCTCAGTGTGGCCCGTGGGGCTGGTGGGCGGTCTGCGATTCGAGGGCCCTCAGGTCCAGGATGGCCGGGTTGTGGGCTTCCACACAGCATGGGAGCCCAACAGGCCCTTCCCTGTGGATATGGCTGGATTTGCTGTGGCCCTGCCCTTGCTGTTGGCTAAACCCAATGCCCAGTTTGATTCTACCGCTCCCCGGGGCCACCTGGAGAGCAGTCTTCTGAGCCACCTTGTGGATCCCAAGGACCTGGAGCCACGGGCTGCCAACTGCACTCGGGTAAGGGAATGGAGGCGGGCACAGAAACCTGGCTCTGGGATGGACAGGTTTTGGGGAGGTGTAGTGAGACCCTGGGAATGGGTGGTTTAACCAGGAGGGACTCTCCAGATCTCTGATCAGCCTTGCTGACTCTACTGAAGGGGAAGCTGGGAACCAGGGAGGGAAAGTGGTCTGCTGCCACTCCATCCCTGAGTCCTGGGAACCCATGTAGCACAGAGAGGATGAAGGAATAAGGCTCCGTTTTAGAGGCACTAAGTATTCCTCCACCCTGCCCTTTACACTTTGACTATGTGGAGAGGGTTAGAGAATCCATTCCAGGCTGAGGGCCCCAGAGGCCTGGCTGCCGCTGGGCCTGGCTCTGACTGCTTCCCTCCTGGCACAGGTACTGGTGTGGCATACACGGACAGAGAAGCCCAAGATGAAGCAGGAGGAGCAGCTGCAGCGGCAGGGCCGGGGCTCAGACCCAGCAGTTGAGGTGTGATGGCCCCACCCCAACTCCCACCTCTTTTCAGGCACAGACCTTGTGGGACTGGGCCCTGGGCCTGCCCAGGATGTGGCTTTCCAAGTCCTGACCCCTCAGAGCCAGAAGTGGCCCCTCTGCCCCTCCAGGCCCAGGGCATGGCCCTGCTGCTTTGCCCCTCCCCCAGCCTACCATGTGGCACTGCCAACAGGCTGGGGACAAGTAGCCCTTGTATTGAGCCAGGTCAGCCCTGTCTAGGGTGGAGCAGAAGGACAGACGGACTCAAGAGGGAGGGCAACTGAGTAACTGGGTAACTTATTGGGGCTGGGCATGCACTGGGAGGCTGGAGGAGCTGGGCTGGACCCTCCCCACCTGAGCATGCTGATCCCCTCCTACCTCCAGAATAAAGAATCTCAACCTGGAGGGCCTCTTGTTTTCCTTTCCTTCTTACATCGGGTTGTTGCTTTCTGATCCTTACAGATGTGGGCTCCTGTTCTGCACAGGTTGAGCCAGGGTCCAAACTTTGGAGTCCTGGCTGCTGCATCAGACAGAAATCAGTTCTCCCAGGCCCCCATCCCCTTGAAAGAAAAAGCAGTTGCTTCCATCCAAAAACTTTATTGAGTTTGTACCAGAATCCATCTCCAGGCCTTCCCTTGTCACTTTCCCATCACTCTGTCCTTGGTGGTTGTTCCCTGGTGGTTCTGGCTACAAGGGCTAGGCCCTAGGATATCTGGTTTTCTTTCTTTTTTTTTTTTTTTTTTTTTTTTTTGAGACGGAGTTTTGCTCTTGTTACCCAGGCTGGAGTGCAATGGCGTGATCTCGGCTCACCGCAACCTCCGCCTCCTGGGTTCAAGCAATTCTCCTGCCTCAGCCTCCCGAGAAGCTGGGACTACAGGCACGTGCCACCATGCCCAGCTAATTTTTTTTGTATTTTTAGTAGAGACGGGGTTTCACCATGTTGAGCAGGATGGTCTCGATCTCTTGACCTCGTGATCCAGCCGCCTCGGCCTCCCAAAGTGCTGGGATTACGGGCATGAGCCACTGCGCCCGGCCCTTGGTTTTCTTTCTTACCCCAGTCCAGCTCACTGACTATCCTTAACCCTTCTAATCCCAGGATTCCCCTCTGCAACCTGGAGCCTTGGTAAGGAGTTGTGAGGTTTCCAGACTTGTCCATCCCTCCCTCTTCCCCACCCCAAGCTCCAGGCCCCTAGGCCTCAGATAGATCCTCCTTGGGAGGTGCCTCTCCTGATGGGGCCTCCTCAGGTGCTGGCCTGCGGGCAACCCATCCCTGTAGCCATGCTGTTTTCAGCATCTCTTTCAGCCCACTGGGAAAGAGATAGCCCTGGGTCTCTCCTTCCCCATCAATGACCCCTCCAAGCCCCTCCAGTGCTGTTTGCAGGTACCGCAGGCCGAGGAGCACCAGAGCCTGTGGGGGAAGCAAGGGGAAAGAGTCAGGGAGAGTCAGCGTTTCCAGGAGGCCCAGCGTTGGAGGCAGGGAGGAGTCCCAGGTGGGAGGAGGCCTCAGATGCTTTGCTGACTCACCTGCAGTAGGAAGGTGACAGCCAGCATGCTACCCAGTGTGCCTGCCAAGTCCTGCAAGTGCTCCAGCAGCACCTCATGGCACCCTTGGGCCCACAGGTTTTGGTTGGGTTGTCGGGGATCGAACAGGGGGTGGGCGTAGGAGTCTGAAAGACGGTTTTGCAGGCAAGGCCGGGGTGAGTGGGGGTTGCAGCAGGAGAAAGGGACTCCATCAGTCAGGTATAGGCCTTCCACATTGCTCTGGATCCGGCTGCAAACAGAGGGACAGAAGGTTTAAGATGTCCGGAGATAGAGGCCTGGGGGAGGAGGTGAGGGGCACAGGTGTTTGAGAAGGGAAAAAGGATGGTAAAACATTTACCAACTGCTGGCTTATGTGCCAGCCAAGCATAATTCACTTTATCTTCACAACGACTGTATCAGATAGGTACTATTATCTCCATTTTACAGGTGAAGGAATGGGCCCAGGGTGGTTTGGTAACATGCCTGGGTTTCACAGCTGATAAATAGCAGAGCTGTAACCTGCCTCTCTGCTACTGTGCTCTACTTACTGCCTCTCTGGGCCAGGTGGGGTTTCAAGGCAGCAGGAGGGAGCCTGGCTAAGGAGGAGGAGGAGGGGAGAAGCAAATCACTCACTCAACCACGTCCTGGTCACGGGGATCCAAGTAACGGCTGCTGACCCACTGGACCCCAAACCAATCCTTGTAGCTGTGGCGCCCACAGCAGTGGTACCTCAGCTGTAGCTCATCCACCAGCCTTTTGTCCTGACAGTGCCCAGGCACCTCTGTGTCCCTGTAGTGAGCCAAGGCAGTCCCCAGGCCCTCCTCCAGTGCCTCATCCAGACTCCCAGGCAAAGCCAGGGCTAGGCCAAGGGCGAGGACCAGGAGCGTCCCGCCACCAGCTGTGCCAGCCACCAGCAGTGGGCCCAGGACCCCTCGCCAGGGAGGGTATAGAGCTGCATTCAGACTTGCCCGGCTGGCTCCTGCACCCACTAGTCCTGTGCCCAGAGCCACCGCACCCGCTGCCAGGGCAGCCTGGGGCAGAGCAGGGAACTGACAGGAGGGAGCCAGGAAGGTGCCAAGGTGCCGCAGCTGGGCTAGGAGGTGCCCGCTACAGAGGAGGATGAGGCCACCGGCCAATGCCAGTAGCCAGGAGAGGAGCCAGAGCCCTTGTGCCAGGCGGATGCGGGGCTGCAGGGGCAGCACCAGGGGCAATACCGGCGCCATCTCCCATCTCTGCCCAAGGAAGTGCTGGGCTGTCGGGGATGGAAGCTAGCTGGGGCAGGATGCTGAGTCAGCCTGGCCCGGCTTGAGCTGGGCTAATGCCACCCTGACCCCAATACCCTGAGCATCCTCCCAGCCTCAGCCTTAATAACCCGCCGCCCTGTCAGCCCCAATACAGGATGCCTCGGCCTTGCCCCTTAGGAGAAGCTCCGCCCCTAGGCCGAGGTCCCGTTTTGTGACCCCGCCCCTGCCCCGCGCGGAAGTGGTGGAGCTGGTCCGCTCAGCCCTGAGGGGCTCGGGGCTGGGGGGCGGAGACCTCAGGGCGGGTGCTCCCTCCCGCGTTCCCTGGGAATCCGGGGGCGGGGATCCAGGAAGGGCCTGGAGCCGGAGGCCGGGAGCAGTCCAGGGGGTCAGCCGGCTGGCCCCGCCCCCGTACTGAGCGGTGAAGCCCGGACAGGGAGGGGTTACCAGGCGGCCCGGCCCCCCCCCGGGCCCACCCCCCCCTCCCGCGCTTCCTGGCGGCTCCGCGTCCGGCGCCTGTTTGTGCTGCGGCGCTGTGGCCCCGGACGGCCCCGCCACCCCACCCCCGGGAGCCGAGGGCGGCCCCGGGAGAGTCCGAGGGCCCGGGGGGGTCCGGAGACTGTGGCCCCGGGCCCACGGCGCCCCCTCCAGGCTCCTTCCCCGCGCCCGACAGCGCCCCCGCGGGGTGGTGGTACGGCGCCCTTCGCGCGCGCCCCTGGGTGCTTCCCCTTCCCCTCTCCCCGGCCGTGGCCCCCGCGGCTTAGACGCCTCCTCCGCCGCCGCCGCTCGGAGCAACCCGGGGGCCGGATGGACGGGGCCGCGGGGCCCGGTGAGTACGGGGCGGGGCGGGCGGTGTGCCCCTTCCCGGAGCGCCCGGCCGGTCGGGCTCTGCCAGAGCTGGACGGCTGTCTGGAGGCGTCCCCGCGTGCTCCTCTGCCCAGGGGCTCCGAGCATCCTCCACAGTTCCTCTGGTCGCCCTCCCTAGTTACTCGGGTCTTGCTGTCACTTCGGGCTTCCCCAGCGTCATTCTACCCCCCACGTAACTCCAGAACCCTCGATGTTTCTCTACTCCCTACGTTACTCCGGGCCTCTTCTGGTATTTCAGGTCTTTTTCCTTCTGACCCCCACTGTTCCCTGAGACCTTCACTGTGACTCTGCTCACCACCGAAACCCCTCTCCTGTCACCCTGGATCTCTTTTCCTGTACTCTGGGTCCCCAGCATGACTCCATTCCGGTGCCCCGTCCTCTCTCCCGGAGTCCCCCGGTCAGTTACTCCTGTTTCGCTGGAGACCTGAGCTTGGTGTGGGCATGTGGGGAGGGAGGGCTGCCGTCCCTCCCCTCACCAGTGCGGTGCCTCCCTCTGTGGCTCCCACGTTCCTCGGCAGTACTCCATATCCCCCCCACCCCGCCCCGTACTCCATGGTACTCCCAGTCTTTGCGGAGGCTGAGACGGCAGCAGGAAGGGAGCTTTGCCAGCTTTCTCGCCTGCCCTGCCAGAAGGAGGCCCTTTATCCTCTACCACCGTCTCCTCTCGTCTGGACGAGCATCCAAAGCTGGGGCTGCTTGAAAGGGGCAGCCCTGCTGGACACATATAACGTTGTGGGGGGACAGAATCCCCTCTACGCTTTCCTCAGGTGATGGGTACATTCTGAGTACTTCTTGCCCTTTTCCCAGGTGAGGGCCCTGCTCGGGAGGCCCTGCAGTCTCTGAGCCGGCGGCTTCGGGTGCAGGAGCAGGAGATGGAGCTGGTAAAGGCAGCCCTGGCAGAAGCCCTTCGTCTGCTGCGGCTGCAGGTGCCCCCCTCCTCTCTACAGGAATCTAGCACGCCAGCTTCTCCAGGGGACAGGTATGCATGTCAGCACACTCCCTTTTTCCTCCTCCCTGGGGCCTCTGGGGCTTCAGGTTAATTCAGCATCTCTCCAGCAGTCTTGCAGCACCCCCAGGACTGCCACCCACGTGCACCCCCTCCTTGGTGAGCCGAGGCACCCAGACAGAGACAGAGGTGGAGCTCAAGTCATCCCCTGGACCCCCTGGCCTGAGCAATGGACCCCCAGCCCCTCAGGGAGCTAGCGAAGAGCCCAGTGGGACCCAGTCTGAAGGAGGGGGCAGCAGCAGCAGTGGTGCTGGCTCCCCCGGCCCCCCGGGGATCCTCAGGCCCTTGCAGCCCCCACAACGTGCTGACACGTAGGTGTCCTGTGGCCTCCTGGTGGAAGCTGGGAGAGGTGGTGGGATTTCGGAGTGCAACTGGAGGGAATGACCTTCACTGTGCCCCCACCAGGCCCCGAAGAAATTCTTCCTCCTCCTCATCCCCCTCAGAGCGGCCTCGGCAGAAGCTCTCCAGGAAGGCAATTTCCTCCGTCAACCTGTTAGTGCGGTCCGGGAGCACAGAAAGGTGGGTGAGGCTTCCCTTCAACCCACCTGCCCCAGGAGCAGGCTCTTGACTTTCCACATCCCTCACCTCTCATCCCTGGGTGGGGTGGGGGGACCTCATTGCCCAACAGGAAGAAAGAAACAAGTACCCTGGGGGCGCCTGCTGCGTACCGGGCACTGTGCTAAACCCTCGACCTCCTCCATTTCAGTCAGTCCCTACAACATTCTTGAGGGGTAGGTGGTCTCATGCTGTGCATTGCACAGGTGAGGAAGCAGGCTCAGAGAGGGCAAGTCATTTGCCTGGGCTCACACAACTAGAGTCAGGATTTGAACCTAACTTTTCTTGACTCCTGTTCCCGTACCCTTCCCACTACATCACAGCACACCTTCCGCGATCCCAAGAGGCTTTTCTAGAAGCTCCCATGACTTTCATGAATGGCTGTCCCTAGAGCTTCAGCCCTCTTACATCTACCAACTACCAATCTATCAATACGTACTTCTAGAGGGCAAGGGGATGTCCTGGTGGCCGAACGTAGTTGCCTCAGAGTTTGTACGGGCCCTAGGACACTCGAATGTTCATTCTAGCCCTGTCCTTGGCCTGTGCTTTATTGTCTGAAAAGATAGTATCATCTTACTGTTATCTAATCACAGGGATCTCTGGAGAGATGTGGACTTTCTTGCTTACCTCCCGCATTCCTGAGAGGCAGGGCTGGTGTACATTCTGGACTCCCTTTGGTCCCATTTTACAGATGGGGAGATGAAAGGGTCAATAGTGAGGCCTGGTGGCGTTTTTTTTTTTAAAGACGGGGTTTCACCATATTGGTCAGGCTGGTCTCGAACTCCTGACCTCAGGTGATCCATCCGCCTCAGCCTCCCAAAGTGCTGGGATTACAGGCGTGAGCCACCGCTCCCCGCCTGGTGGTGTTTACCTATAATCCCAGCTGCTGGGGCGGCTGAGGCAGGAGAATTGCCTGAACCCAGGAGGTGGAGGTTGCAGTGAGCAAGATCCCGCCATTGCTCTCCAGCCTGGGCGACAGAACAAGACCGAGGCCTGGTGGTCTGGAGGAGAGAAAGGGCTCTGGCACCCTGCACCGCCTCTTCCAAGTTTTGTCGCCTTGTGCTGTGCACTCAGCCCCTTCAGCCTCAATCTTCTCATCTCTTAAAGGGAACTAAAGTCTCCATCTGTTCTAGGGCCCTGATACTCATGAAGCAAACTACAGGCTTGCAGAGGTGACTGTGGTTTCTGCAGTGACCTCCTTTCTTGTGTCCTGCCTGTCCCCCCCTTAGGTCTTGGGACCTGACCCCAATCCCTGTGCTTTCTTCCCAATAGCCGTGGGGGAAAAGACCCTCTTTCCAGCCCTGGGGGCCCTGGATCTCGGAGGAGCAATTACAATTTGGGTATGTACAGAGGGACAGAGAGAAAAACTTGGATGGCAGGGTGAGGATTTGGGCTGTAGCCCCAGGAGCTATTTTGGGCTGTGAGGTGTGGTGGGTAAAGTTCTGCTCTGTGTTTCCTGGAAGGGGGGCTGTGTGTGGTAGTTGACACCACCCCTTTTCTCTGTAGAAGGCATCTCAGTGAAGATGTTCCTTCGAGGTCGCCCCATTACCATGTACATCCCATCTGGCATCCGCAGCCTTGAGGAGCTGCCCAGCGGCCCACCGCCAGAGACCCTCAGCCTTGACTGGGTGTATCCTGCCCCGTCCAGTCCCATAGGAACCACCTTTCCCACCTTGGGACCCCTCTTCCCTTTACGGTTTTATCCTGGGTCTATGGGGACAAGGAGCCTTCTAAATCCTCTCCTACCATTATTCTTCCCCAGGCACTGCCAGCCAGAAGCTCTGTCTTTTTCCCCCCTTCCTCCTCCTGCCCTTGATCTAACCCTTTCCTTGACCGTGATCTCCACCCCAGTTATGGGTACAGGGGTCGTGACTCCCGCTCTAATCTGTTTGTGCTGCGCTCTGGGGAGGTGGTCTACTTTATCGCCTGTGTGGTGGTGCTGTACCGGCCTGGAGGAGGCCCAGGGGGTCCTGGAGGCGGTGGCCAGAGACATTACCGGGGGCACACAGACTGCGTTAGATGGTGAGGGGCCTGGGGATGGTGGGCTTGGCAGGAAGAGGGTCTGGGAGGGTGGAGGAGCAGGAGGGAAGAGTTGCCTTGCTGGTCTGCAAGCTTGGAGAAGGTGTCTTGGATGGTCTGGAGAGGCCCTTTCCCTAGAGTGTCTCCCCCCGCCTTAGCCTTGCTGTTCACCCTGATGGTGTTCGGGTAGCCTCGGGACAGACAGCTGGAGTGGATAAGGATGGAAAGGTAAGGCCAAAGTCGAGGAGCAGGCAGACACACGGTAATGGCAGCCCAGCTTTTCTTCACACCCGTGACTCTTCCTCCTCCACCAGCCCCTGCAGCCTGTGGTTCACATCTGGGACTCGGAGACACTGCTGAAACTGCAGGAGATTGGACTGGGGGCCTTCGAGCGGGGTGTTGGGGCTCTGGCCTTTTCAGCTGCGGTGAGCTGGCCCTGAAGCCTCTAGACCCCCATTCTTGCCTGGGAACCCCACTCTTGCACGTCACCAGGAAGCCTTGGAAGTTCTGGCTTTCCTGAACCCCATCCAGCTGGTTTTCTTGGGAAAGGGACATGTGTCAAGTTCTCCTGCCGTCTCCATCTGTGACGGTACCTCCTAACCTAATGACCGTGAACCCCTGGACCTCCAGGGCTCACTCTGCCCCTCCCATGTGTCACCTTTCTTAAGGATCAGGGTGCCTTTCTTTGTGTGGTGGATGATTCCAATGAGCACATGCTGTCTGTGTGGGACTGCAGCCGGGGAATGAAGCTGGCTGAGATCAAGGTGAGGAGTTCACATGGCTTGGAGGGGCTCTGAGGTTGGGGGAGGGCGTGGTGGAGTACAGAGAACTCCAGACTCACCCATACATTTCTTTCCTTTTTGGCTGGGTCACATGAGACAAATCTAGCTTCTCTGAGTCTTAGTTTCTTCATCTGTGATATGGGTTCTGACCTCATGAGGGACAATGTATTAGGTATTAGGGTGATTAATTATGATTGGCAGGGAATAGTGCTCTTAGGGGACCAGGGTCTTAAAAGAAGGGTTGTCCTGGGGTTTCTGGACTTCTGCCAGCCAGCTGTCATGATACAATTGAGGAGAGTCAAGTCGAAGGAAGGTACTCAGTGCTTGGGGTGGCTGAATCTAGTGTCTTCCCTTCAGAGTACAAATGACTCAGTCCTGGCCGTTGGCTTCAACCCTCGTGACAGCAGCTGCATCGTTACCAGTGGGAAATCTCACGTCCATTTCTGGAACTGGAGTGGTGGAGTAGGGGTTCCTGGGAACGGGACCCTTACACGGAAACAGGGAGTCTTTGGGGTGAGGCATGGATCAGCAGAAGATGTGGGGAGGGCAGAGTGGAAGAGGAAGTACTGGGCTGAGTACTGTAGGCCCTAAGGTTCCCTACCCCCCACCTGCCCTGTGACCTTTTTTTTTTTTTTAAGATGGGGTTTCACCATCATGGCCAGGCTGGTCTTGAACTCCTGATCTCAGGTGATCCACCCACCTCGGCCTCCCAAAGTGCTAGCATTACAGGCGTCACCGCGCCTGGGCGGCCTTTTTTTTTTTTTTTTTTTTTTTTTGAGATGGAATCGTGCTCTTGTTGCCCAGGCTGGAGTGCAATGGTGGGATCTTGGTTGACCGCAACCTCCGCCTCCCGGGTTCAAGCAATTCTCTTGCCTCAGCCTCTCGAGTAGCTGGGATTACAGATGCACGCCACCATGCCTGACTAATTTTTTTAGTAGAGACAGGGTTTCATCATGTTGGCCACGCTAGTCTCGAACTCCTGACCTCGCGATCTGCCCACCTTGGCCTCCCAAAGTTCTGGGATTACAGGCGTGAGCCACCACACCTGGCTTGTTTTTTTTTGAGACAGTGCCTTGCTCTGTCGCCCAGGCTAGAGTGCAGTGGCACGATCTCAATCTCGGCTCACTCGGCTCACTGCAACCTCTGTCTCCCAGGTTCAAGCAATTCTTCTGCCTCAGCCTCCCAAGTAGCTGGAATTACAGGCACCTAGCAGCACGCCCAGCTAAGTTTTGTATTTTCAGTAGAGACGGGATTTCACCATGTCTCATGCCTGGCCTCAGGTGACCCGCCTGCCCTGGCTTCCCAAAGTGCTGGGATTACAGGCATGAGCCATTGCACCTGACCTGCCCTGTGACTTTTAATCTTTGTTTTCCCCTTTGACCTCTGCTCTCTGCTCTCCCCTCACCCTAGAAATACAAGAAACCCAAATTTATCCCTTGCTTTGTGTTCCTTCCGGATGGAGACATTCTCACTGGGGACTCAGAGGGGAACATTCTTACCTGGGGGCGGAGCCCTTCAGATTCCAAGACCCCAGGCAGGGGTGGGGCCAAAGGTATGTGGCTGGGGGTAGCATCTGGGAAGTCTAGTACTCCAGAGGGTCTGTGGGAACAAAAGAGGAGAGGGTTTTCCGTTCCCCCCGCTTTTTTTTTTTTTGAGACAGAGTCTTACTCTGTTGCTTAGGCTGAAGCGCAGTCGCACAATCTCAGTTCACTGCAACCTCCGCCTCCCAGGTTCAAGCGATCCTCCTTCCTCAGCCTCCCAAGTAGCTGGGAGTACAGGCACACACCACCACGCCCGGCCAATTGTTATACTTTTAGTAGAGATGGGGTTTTAGCATGTTGGCCAGGCTGGTCTTGAACTTGAATCCAGGCAGAGCCCTTCAGATTCCAAGACCCCAGGCTGGTCTTGAACTCTCGACTTCAGGCTGCCTCGGCCTCCCAAAGTGCTGGGATTACAGGTGTGAGCCACTGTGCCCGGCCAGGTTTCCCATCTTATCACCTTGAGAGTTGATAGTTTTCTGTGGGGGCTGGTCTAGAAGGGTATGGGCAGCACAGCAAAGGAGAAAGGGCTGGAGCTTTGGGTGTGCCAGATCTCAGGGTCAAATTCCAGTTTTGTCATTAATTGTCTGGCCTTTAGGAAGTTACCTCACTTCTTTGAGTCTCAGTTGTCCTGTTTGTAAAATGGGGAGAATAACAGATCTGCTGGCAATATGAGCATGAGAGATAGTAGTGAGTGCATTCAGTGTCTCGGAGTTCTTACTCTGTTGTGCCAGCCAAAGCTGGCCCTGTTTCTCACTCCCCTGTACCCCGAAAACATGACCTACCTGGGGCTTTGCCAACAGAGACCTATGGGATTGTGGCCCAGGCTCACGCTCATGAAGGTTCCATCTTCGCCTTGTGTCTTCGGCGGGACGGGACAGTGCTGAGTGGTGGCGGGCGGGACCGCCGGCTGGTACAGTGGGGGCCCGGGTTGGTGGCCCTCCAGGAAGCTGAGGTGAGGGCTGGGCTGGGGTCAAGGGAGCGAGGGGTAAGAGCAATGGTCAGTGGGCTCTTGACATCCTGCCATCACTGCAGATTCCTGAACACTTTGGGGCCGTGCGAGCCATTGCTGAAGGGCCTGGGTCTGAGCTGCTGGTGGGAACCACGAAGAATGCGTTGCTGAGGGGAGATCTGGCCCAGGGCTTCTCCCCTGTAATCCAGGTTGGGGGTTAAGGGCTTAGGGAAGAAGGGGGCAAAGGGGTGTGAGAGAGGGGCAGGAGTGACAGTCATGTCTGCTGCAGGGCCACACTGATGAGCTCTGGGGGCTCTGCACACACCCCTCCCAGAACTGCTTCCTCACCTGTGGCCACGACCGGCAGCTCTGCCTGTGGGATGGAGAGAACCACGCGCTGGCCTGGAGCATCGACCTCAAGGTAGAGCCCTATGTTCCTGGATCCCCCATACCACCCCTACCAGGACTCCCATGGCCGCCACTCCTTCCCCAGCACCTTCCTCCTGCCTTCCAGAGGCAGCCAGTTTGTACTGGTAGGGCTGCACTGGCTACTCAGATATTAATTCTTCTGTACTGATTGGTAAAAGCTGATGCTTCTAATACCACCTGGGCACTCCCCGCCACCCCCAGAACCCCTCAGACTTCCTCTTGGTCCAGCACCTAAATGGTTAATCTCCAGCACAGCTGTTGGCCTCAGTTCTGTGGTTGAATATTTTGGTATCACTGCCTGTTTAGGTTCAGTGACACCCAGGCATCCCTTCCCTCTCTTCCCATCTTCTCCTTGGGAGTGAGTGGCTTTGAAGTTATCAGGAGGACAAGGAGTCCATTCTGGTTCCCTCACTAGAAAGGCATCTTCTTGCATTTGCCTTCTCCCCTCTCCCAGGAGACTGGTCTCTGTGCTGACTTCCACCCGAGTGGGGCAGTTGTGGCTGTAGGACTGAACACAGGGAGGTGAGAGGGAGCCAGGACTCCCAGAAGGGAAAGCAGGGAGGTCTGGGAAGGGTTCCTGGTACTGGGGGAGTGGGAAAGAGTGACCACTCTGCCCAGGAGCCACCTGCACCTTGGCACTCCTCCGTGCCTCTCCCTGCAGCCCCTGCTGCCCGAGCTCCCCTCCTCTCTGATGGTAATCGTTTCTCCCCCTCCCCCAACCACTGTCTCCTCCAAGCCTGGGAGTGGAGGAGGCGGCAGCCCAGGATAGAGAAGCAGTGGGAATGGGAGGGGCATAGGAGAGACAAACACTGGAAAGTGACAGGCTTACAGCCTGCGCAGGGCCTTTGTAGTCAGCCCCTGGTCTGTGGTTTCTGATTCCTTTTTAGATGGCATTAGAAGCCCCTCAGTCTTTATCTGCACTTAGCTCCTTCTCATGTCTCAGCATAACAATGCAGTGGTGGCAGAGCACGGTGGCTCATGCCTGTAATCCTAGCACTTTGGGAGCAGAGGTGGGCGGATCACTTGAGGTCAGGAGTTCAAGACCAGCCTGACTAACATGGTGAAACCTCATCTCTACTAAAAATAAAAAAAAAATTAGTTGGGCATGATGGTGCACACCTGTAATTCCAGCTACTCAGGAGGCTGACACGAGAATGACTTGAACCTGGGAGGTGGAGGTTGCAGTGAGATCAGTCTTTCTGTGTGTATCTCTGAGCTGCTTTGATTTGCCCAAGCCTGCCCAGGGTGGCCTCCCTGGAGGTCTCCCTACATCATGCCTTTTCGCCTTCCTATCTGCCTCCACTTCCCTCCCTTCCAGGTGGTTGGTTTTGGACACAGAGACCAGAGAAATCGTGTCTGATGTCATCGATGGCAATGAACAGCTCTCAGTGGTCCGGTACAGCCCAGGTGGGAGCCACCCCCACCCTGGACTCACATGGGTCCCTGGCCCTTCCCTTTCTGAGTGACTGTATTTGCAGATGGGTTGTACCTGGCCATTGGTTCCCATGACAACGTGATCTACATCTATAGTGTTTCCAGTGATGGTGCCAAATCCAGCCGTTTTGGCCGCTGTATGGTGAGGAAGTTGGGGCGTATGGTGGGCATGATAACAGCTGGGAAACTCACAGGGTTCTGATGCATCAAGGGGGCTCTGGGGATGGGAAATGGATGGGACATTTTAAAACTCTTGACCTTTACTCCCAGGGTCACTCCAGCTTCATCACTCATCTTGACTGGTCCAAGGATGGGAATTTCATCATGTCCAATTCTGGGGACTATGAGATTCTTTACTGTGAGTGGCAGTGGAGCAGGATGTGGGGAGAGGGTAATTGGAGTGGGTTTTATTTGTAGGGGGCTCTTGTAGGTGTTGTCAGATAAGGAAGTGGAGATGGGGTTGATGTGGAGTTGGAATTGTACGTAGGAGAAATTTTGTGATTTTGAATCAACTAGTTTCACACCATGTCTTGTTGACTTGAGGGAGTTGAAAAATGCTCCAAGAAAAGTTTGGGAAAAGTTTCTCAGGGCAAGTGTGGAGGACTTATCTAGGGAGGAGGAACTCACGGAAGCTGTTAGAACTTGAACAAGAGCTCAGTACTGACGTACACAGGGTGGGCTGCACAGTGGGAGGGGGAGATGCTACTACGGTCACCAGATCACCTGCCATCGCCGGGTCTCATGCCAGTCTTTCCAATCTGGCTTTCCCCGGCATCTTCGTGACTGAGGGCAGGGTGAGAGCTGAGCTGGGGGGGCTCCTTCTCCCCAGGGGATGTGGCTGGAGGCTGCAAGCAGCTGAAGAATCGCTATGAGAGCCGAGACCGGGAGTGGGCTACGTACACCTGTGTGCTGGGCTTTCACGTCTACGGTGAGCAGGGGCGTGGAACCCTGCTTGAGGGGCGGGGGACAAGGTGGAGCCCAGTTTGGGCTCGGAACGCTGGGCGTGTGTCGTTGGGTGGGAGTCCAGAAACCTGAAGATTCAGCCCAGGAGGCCCCCCCCCCCGGCCCTCGGGACCGGGAAGGCTTGCCTGGAACGCGGCAGTGGGTGGCCGTGGCTGCCGGAGCGCCTGAAATAGTGCAGCTCTGGGCCGTGGGTGGCAGTGGGGAGGAGGTCGGGCTGAGGCCGGCCGCTGTGCTAGGCGTGTGGCCGGACGGCTCCGATGGGACCGACATCAACTCCCTGTGCCGCTCCCACAACGAGCGCGTGGTGGCGGTGGCCGACGACTTCTGCAAAGTGCATCTCTTCCAGTACCCGTGCGCTCGTGCCAAGGTGAGGCCGCGGGGGCCTCCGGGGCGGGGCGGGGCGGGACAGGACGGGTGGGCCCGAGGGCTCCGCCGCCACTGCAACTCCCTTCCCTCCTGCCCAGGCGCCGAGCCGCATGTATGGGGGCCACGGCAGCCACGTGACCAGCGTCCGGTTCACGCACGACGACTCGCACCTCGTCTCGCTGGGCGGCAAGGACGCCAGCATCTTCCAGTGGCGAGTGCTGGGCGCCGGGGGCGCAGGGCCAGCGCCCGCCACGCCCTCTCGAACCCCCTCCCTGTCCCCCGCCTCCTCCCTCGATGTTTGATCGCTGCCTGGCGGACCAACCGGCTGGAGGCTTGGACCCGCTCTGCCCCGCCCTAGTCCCCAAAGACCAGGGGCAGACTCCTCGACTGACTTCGAGACATTCCCGATCTCGCATTTCGCTGGAGGGCGCGAACGGCGCCCCTGCACACACTGTTTAGACCCGCTGGCTGAGCTGGGCAGCCCCAGCCTACGCCTTGACTCCTGCTGCCTGCTGAGGGGCAATAAACCAGAACCAAAGTCGCCTCCCGGTGCTTTCGTGGGGCGCTGCTGGGCGTCTCCGGGGACTTGTGGGGAGGGGACGAAGGAAAAGAGGCGTGCGGAAAGGGTAAGGGAGCGTAGACCATTTATGCAAATAACAGGCAAAGCCGCTTGCAAATAACCTGGCGAAGCGCGAAGGCGCGCGAGTCTTTTGGGGCGGCAGGAGAAGCTTCAGGGACCCAGCGAGGACACAGTTAAGTCCGACTTCTCTCCCGCCCTCGGAAAAGGGGGTGGTGCCCAGCTGCGACGGAAATAGCCGAGTGCCCGGCCGCGGTTGGCCGACAGAAGCCGAACTTCTTCCGGAAGTAGCCGATCTGCGGGGTCTCGCTCTACGACCTGAGCCGAGCGGTGGGCCTTGTTCTCCGGATCGGCCGAAGGTGTTCCGGAAGGAGGCGAACCCCGAGGCGGGCCGGGCAAGCCTTCCCTGCGGCCGGCAGATGCCAATGACTAGTGGGACTCGGCGGGGGCGGGGGTAGCTGGAGCTTGGCTCTGGCCTGGCAGGAGCCGAGCTCGTTCCGGAAGAAGCCGAGCGGACCGGGGCCTCGGCGTCCCGGGAGTGGGGCGATATCTGCGGCGGCGACAGCGCGGGCCGGGATGAACCGCGACGGCTGAGGCAGTGGAGGTGCCGGCTGCGCGGGCCCTACTGAGACTCCCTTGAAGCTCCAGCCCCACGCTAGGGGCTTTGCCTCGAACCGAGCCCTGCCCCCGCGAGCCTTCCGGACCCCTTTGTGCGGCCGGAGGCGGCGGCGGGAACGGCCATGGCGGCCAACATGTACCGGGTGGGGGGTGAGTACCGGGCGCAGGGGTGCGGGGCCCGGGGCGGGAGAGGTTGGGGTCGGGACCGGAGGGGCTCCGCACCGGGTGGCGCGGGGCGCCGCGTCTGGGGCAGCGTGGACCCGAGCGCGGACCGGAACCGGAACCGGGAGACTGGGAGCGGGGAAGCGAGGGTGCGGGGACGGCGACGGCGACGCGGCAGGGTGCCGAGACTCCCGGAGAGAAGCTGCGGGCAGCCCCGACGGCACTCTCAGGGCTGGGTCGGGGGCTCCCCGGGGCACAGAGTGCGCTTCGGAAACTGGTTCCGAAGGAGCTGACCTGGTCGGGAGGGGCCGCGAGAGGCTGGGGCGACGGCTTTGCCACCGCCGGGGAGCCGCCCGGAGGTTTCCTCTTCCCAGGCGTTATTGTGCGCCTCGGTTCGAAAAGGTGGGGCCCCAGCGCTGGCGCGAACAATGACTTCGCCGCGACTGGGCTGCAACTCATAGATGAGTTGTGGGGACTGCAAGGGAACCCCTGCTTCTTGCCTGTTCCTTAAGGTTCACTTTTCAGTGAAGGATCTGCTTTTAAAACTAGGTGCGGTGGGGGTGGGGAACATCCTTATTTTCTCTTAGTCTTTCCACTTTCACATCTCAGCGCCCTCTCTACCTGGATCTTTATCTTCTTTTGGTCCATTCAGGCCAACTTTCTCTCCTATTCTAGTGCTCTGTGTTTCCCGTCTCATCCTCTGATCTTCGTGGTTCTTCCCCCTCCCCTCCCTGACAGATTACGTCTATTTTGAGAACTCCTCCAGCAATCCTTACCTGGTTAGAAGGATTGAGGAGCTCAACAAGGTGAGTGGAGCAGAATCCCTCTCCCTCCCTCCCCTAGTGGTCTCTTTCTTCTGAGGTTTCTAACCTCTGGTGGAAAAGAGGACTCCGCAAGTATCCATTCATATTCATTCATTCATTCATTCATTGGATGGATTCAGGAAAGGCTATTGAGAGCTTAGCAGGAACTTTATTATTCTGTCTCTTGGGGGGGCAAAGGAAAGGGATTTGGAAGTCTGTCCTTGAATGTAAGTCTTTACTCTTATTTTCTTGGGATTTTTTATTTAGGTCCCTCTGAAACTTACTGTTACTTGTCTCTGTGCATTTCTGTACCCAGATGATCAATTTTTCACTGCTACATTTTTTTTTTCCTCTCCTTAGACTGCAAATGGAAATGTGGAGGCAAAGGTTGTCTGTCTTTTCCGGCGCAGGGACATTTCTAGTAGCCTCAACAGCCTGGCTGATAGTAATGCCAGTGAGTATCTTCATCCCTTTTCCCCCTCCCCATGATCTGAGGCCTGGGCATGTCCCTGCAGGAGTTTCTCCTGGAGCATGCCCAAGGCAGAGGTGTGAGTTTAGGGGTGGGAAATGCCTGGTCTGAGGAGGGAGGCCTGTTTTTACACGTTGGGGTTGGAACAGCAGGGTGGAGAGATTGTGATAAGGAAAGCTGTAATATGGTTTATGTATGAGTGTAAGAGAGAGATGATAATGTTTATTTTGGGGATGAGGATGAACTTTAGAGAAGCAGAATGCTTTTTTTTTTTTCTTTTTTCTTTTTTATTTTAAAAATATATTTGCCGAATCCTAACCACTAGACCACCAGGGAAGCAGAATGCTTTTCTAAAGGGGGGCAGTTTGGGGTACATTGGGACAGTAGGTGGTGACTGAAGGTCAAGGTGAAGAGGAAGAGATTGTACTGAGAGGCCCGCATAATAGGGAAGTAGGCTCATTTTGTAATCACAAGGTGGTGGGAATACCTGGAAGCTGGAAGATGGTAGGAAAGTTTTCTTGTGCTTTTGATTTCTTACCTCACCCATTTCCCGGCCCCCACTCCATTTTACATCTTTCCCTTTTCATTTTGCCCTGTCTTCATTCTCTTTAAGCTCTCATCTTCCTTTTTTTTTTTTTTTTTTTTTTTAATGTTTTCCTCAGCTTCTTTTTCCTTTCCTGCTTTGGTTTTCTTTCTCCTTCCTTTTGTTCCACCTTTCTAAAATTTTCCTTTTTCAGACTGTTCTGAGTGAGAAGGGGTTAAGGAGGATCCCGGCTTACCAAGTTCCTTGGCCCTTTAGGGTTTCCAGCCCCATCTGGCAGGGGCTGACCTTGGCCTTGTCCAATCAGAATGGGTGTTGGGGGTGTGGTCCCCCTTGCCTTAGCACAGGGTTTCCGGAGCACACAGGCCAGGGGTGGAGCCTGCTGCACAACCCCCCCCTTCTTACTGAGGTTGGGAACAGTGCACCAATGAGCCTGGGCCTGAGGCTCTTCTGTCCCCTCCCACTTTGGTTGGCGCCTAGCCAGGTTAACCCCTTCCACAAGGTTTCAGGGCAAGCTGCAGCTCCTTGGGGAGGAAGGTGTTGGCACTAGCTTGAGAGGTGTTGTCCTTGAAAACCCCAGGAACTATTATTAGCCAAGTAGAAAATGAGGGATAGTTAGGGCCACGGGTGATGTTTTAGAGCAGAATCTCCTGAAATTGAAAAGAACTGTAAACAGTCTTATGTGATACTTTTTCATTTTACTGGGTTCCTGGATCTCAGGCTGGTTTAGCAAGAAAGAGACAAGTGTAATGTTCTTGCTGGCCTGTTGTGGACTTTGAGTGGTGTCTGAGCATTGGCAGCTGGGTAGGGATGTATTTCTACAGCATTCTTTGTACTTTCAGCAGTTATTCCCTAAGAGCATTACTGATAGAGTTGGGAGCATTTATGATGGGGCACAGAGCTAAGAAAGAAAGCTGGGGCCGGGCGTGGTGTCTCACACCTGTAATCCCAGCACTTTGGGAGGCCAAGGCAGGCAGATCATGAGGTCAGGAGTTCGAGACCAGCCTGACCAACATGGTGAAACCTCATCTCTACTAAAAATATAAAAATTAGCTGGGTGTGGTGGCGGGCACCTGTAATTCCAGCTACTCGGGAAGCTGAGGCAGGACAATTGTTTAAACCTGGGAGGCAGAGGGTGCAGTGAACCAAGATTGTGCCATTGCACTCCAGCTTGGGCAACAGGGCGAGACTCCACCTCAAAAAAAAAAAAAAGAAAAAGAAAAAGAAAGCTGGTAGGATAAGGGTATAGAAGGCAGACACCTGGGAAATGTGCGAAAAAACAGCTGAGATAGGAAATATTTTTCCTGAGTTAGAGTTTCCAGGGTGGTGTCTTGCTGGATTGGTTTCTGATTTTGTTTCTTCCTCCTTAATCTCCCAGGGGAGTTTGAAGAGGAATCAAAGCAGCCAGGTGTGTCTGAGCAGCAGCGCCATCAACTGAAGCACCGGGAACTTTTCCTTTCTCGGCAATTTGAATCATTACCAGCCACCCACATACGGTATAGGACAACTGGGGCCAGTATAGCCTGCATGCACTTAGAAGATAGAGAGAAGGAGGTGGTGTTCAGAGATGCTGTGGGGAGGGAGAGTGGGGCTCACCAGGGTTTTCCGATCTATCTTCTATAGGGGGAAATGCAGTGTGACTCTCTTGAATGAAACAGATATCTTGAGCCAGTATCTGGAAAAGGAGGTGAGAAAGAGATGTTGGGAGAAGAGGGAGGGGAATGGGTATTGCCCCCAAAAGGGAGGGGGAAAGGAGAACAATGATGAGGTACAGGGTTGCCAGACTGCCTATCTTGGGAACTCAGATACACCTCCCTCCCCGCTGCCTCTGTGGATTTCTGCCCTGCTTACCTTGTCTCTCCCCAACTCCAGGACTGCTTTTTTTACTCACTGGTGTTTGACCCTGTGCAGAAGACACTTCTAGCTGATCAGGGCGAGATTAGAGTTGGTTGCAAATACCAAGCTGAGATCCCAGATCGCCTGGCAGAGGGTAAGCAACAGGACAGACTGTATGGCTACCAGGTTAGCTAATTCCAAGGGGCACTTTAATATTATAGTCTCTGTCAATGGCGTCACGTGGGGTGGTGCATTGCACAGTCTGCAGGGCTCTCTGCTGTGACCCTGACAGGATGGGACCTTAGGAACCTGAAAAGGGCAAATGGGCACACTTGGGAATTTGGGGAGCTGATAGAATCCAAGCAGAAGTATGGGAAGACGAAGAGGAAGGAGGAGGTGTTATTGTGCATGAAAGGACACCAGCTATTTCCCCTTGCCCTCTCCCTGTTGATGCCATTGTTCTGTTCCCCAGGAGAATCTGATAATCGGAACCAACAGAAGATGGAGATGAAAGTCTGGGACCCAGACAACCCTCTCACAGACCGGCAGATCGACCAGTTTCTTGTGGTGGCCCGGTGAGGGGTGGGTGGATGGGGAAGATGGGCTGGGGGAGGTGTGGACCTTGTTCTGAGTCCCATGGTTTTTAGAGATGGACTTTATTTGTTTCATTGGCGTGGATGTTTTCCTTCTTTCTCCTCTGGCTTAGTTACCCAGCCCATTTGGGCTTTCTTTCGCTTTTGACTTCTCAATTTTTTCCTTAGGGCTGTGGGAACCTTTGCAAGAGCCCTAGATTGCAGCAGCTCCATCCGGCAGCCCAGCTTGCACATGAGTGCAGCTGCTGCTTCCCGAGATATCACTCTGGTGAGCAGAAGTTGGTGGGTAGTTGGCCAGGCTGGGCTTTCTGGGGACCTGCAGAGCCTGGGGATAGGAGAGGAGGGTATCTGAGGGAGTGGGAATGTTTTAAGGAGCAGCAAGGGGCCAGGTGCGGTGGCTCACACATGTGATCTCAGAACTTTGCGGGGCTGAGGTGGGCAGATCACAAGGTCAGGAGTTCGAGACCAGCCTGGCCAATATGGTGAAACCCTGTCTCTACTATAAATACAAAAATTAGCTGGATGTGGTGGTATGTGCCTGTAGCCCCAGCTACTTGGGAGGCTGAGGCAGAATTGCTTGAACCCGGGAGGTGGAGGTTGCAGTAAGCCGAGATCATGCCACTGCACTCCAGCCTGGGTGACAGAGCAAAACTCCATCTCTTTATTTATATTTTTTTATATATATTTTTATCACCCCCCTACCCCCCAACTCCGTCTCAAAAAAAAAAAAAGAAAAAAAGGAGTGGCAGCAAGGGAGTGGTGCCAAAAGTTTCAGGTCCTCAGTTGTTCTCCATCTTCCCTGTAGTTTCACGCCATGGATACTTTGCAAAGGAACGGCTATGACCTGGCTAAGGCCATGTCGACCCTGGTACCCCAGGGAGGCCCGGTGCTGTGTCGGGATGAGATGGAGGAATGGTCAGCCTCAGAGGCCATGCTATTTGAGGAGGCCCTAGAGAAGTATGGGAAGGACTTCAACGATATTCGCCAGGATTTTGTAAGTGGATGGGGCTAGGAGAAGTGGGAGAGATGACAGGTGAGGGAACCAGGACCTGGGTGCAGATACCAGCTCATTCTTCTTCCCTCTGCCCCCCTTAGCTACCCTGGAAGTCACTCGCCAGCATAGTCCAGTTTTATTACATGTGGAAAACCACAGACCGGTATATTCAGCAGGTATCATCTGAGCTGGGGAGGGTGGACCAGAGGCCACCTGCTGACCTCTGCTTTTGAAGTTGATGACATTCTCCCTGCTGTGAGGCCCTGATCCTTTTTTTTCTTTTTTCCTTCCTGCAGAAAAGATTGAAAGCCGCTGAAGCAGACAGCAAACTGAAACAGGTCTACATTCCCACCTAGTAAGTGTGGTTGGTAGGGGAGACTGGAGTGTTTCCCTTCCCTTCCCCTGACTTGTGCCTCTCTCAGTGATTGGGGGTAGGCAGGAGGTAGGGTCAAATTGAGAGTGGAAATGGATTCTTTTCCTTGACCAGTTTCTTGATTTTTTTCCTCTTCTTCTCACCTGCCCCATTAGCACTAAGCCAAACCCTAACCAGATCATTTCTGTGGGTTCAAAACCTGGAATGAATGGGGCTGGATTTCAGAAGGGCCTGACTTGTGAGAGTTGCCACAGTGAGTGACGCGGCACAGGGATGCTGGGGCGAGGTGGAAAGCCTGTGGTGGCTCAGGAACCTGTGGGGCTCAGGTAGCATGCTTCTTCCCTGTCCCCTCTCCATGCTCTACAGCCACACAGTCTGCTCAGTGGTATGCCTGGGGCCCACCTAACATGCAGTGCCGCCTCTGTGCTTCCTGTTGGATTTACTGGAAGAAGTATGGGGGACTGAAGACCCCAACTCAGCTTGAGGGGGCCGCTAGGGGCACCACGGTAAGGACCAGTGGGAGGAAAAGTAGGGGAGAGCAGTAAGCATATTGATGTGAGCTTAGGCGAATGCCAGAATACCCAACTGTTTACATGGTGATCGTTGGATAGGCAGGGGGTACTTGATGTTGGTTGGAGAGACACTAGACCAGGAGGTCAGTAAAGAGATTAGGCAGGAATAAATTGTCCTCTGGAGGGAATGGAAGAAAGAAGGGAGCCTCATTGCTGATTTCTGTTCTCTCTTTTTCCCATGCTCTTCTAGGAGCCACACTCGAGAGGTCATTTGTCCAGACCTGAAGCTCAAAGTCTCTCTCCTTACACAACCAGCGCCAACCGGGCCAAGCTACTGGCTAAAAACAGGCAAACTTTCCTGCTTCAGACCACGAAGCTGACCCGTCTTGCCAGACGCATGTGCAGGGACCTATTACAGCCAAGGAGGGCTGCCCGACGACCTTATGCTCCTATCAATGCCAATGCCATCAAAGCAGAGTGTAAGGGCAGGGAGCAGTGGGGCTGGTGGTTTAGGGTTGCTCTGCCCAGAGACCAGTGTTTCTCTGGATATTTAATGACAGGCGGGATAGTAGGCCACAGAGATTTTTTTTAAGATTAGACTTGGCTTCTGGCCTCAGGAGACCTGAATGGTGAAGCCCTTCAGAAGCTTTCATCTTTGTTCTCCAGGCTCCATTCGACTTCCTAAGGCAGCGAAGACTCCATTGAAGATTCACCCTCTGGTGCGGCTGCCCCTGGCAACTATCGTCAAAGATCTGGGTATGGGATGGGGACCAGTGAGGGTGCGTCAGGCTCCCAGTCCCTTACCTATCAGACATCTTCTCACCCCTTGTTTTTTTTCTTAGTGTCCTCAGAGAGTTAGTCTAAAAAAGTGCACTTTCGTTGTTTAATAATTTTTTTGGTAAACTGTTCAGTACTACTGTATTGATTTGATAAGGTCATACTGATACTTGAAAAATACTAGTGATAGCTTGCCAGAACCTTCCGCCATTGCTACTTTTGGGGATGCCCAGGTAAACTGCTGGTCCAGGGAAGAGAGATGGAAGTAACAAAGGGGAACTGTGTAGGGAAGTAAAGGTGCAAAACTTTACTATTTTTTTTCAGTGGCCCAGGCACCCCTGAAACCAAAAACACCTCGGGGTACCAAGACACCGATCAACAGAAACCAGCTGTCCCAGAACCGAGGACTGGGGGGCATTATGGTGAAACGGGCCTATGAGACTGTGAGTTGACAGAAAAGGGTGGGCCAAGCTGAATTGGGTGGGCTTTTGTTTCTCATAGGAGTCTGAGAGGGTCTCTTCCCTCATTGTGCCATCTTACCCTTTTCCAGATGGCAGGGGCAGGGGTTCCTTTCTCTGCCAATGGAAGGCCTCTGGCTTCAGGGATTCGTTCAAGCTCACAGCCAGCAGCCAAACGTCAAAAACTAAACCCAGCTGATGCACCGAACCCTGTGGTGTTTGTGGCCACAAAAGATACTAGGTAGGCAGTGGCAGGGGCTAAGAGGGATGGTCCAGGCTGCTGAGTGTGGGGAGTAGCAGTATCAGAGCAAGAGCTCCAGGATGGTTGTGGATGCAGGGTGGGGATGCCAGAGGAGAATGGGCCGAAGGCAGAACTGCAGTGGAGAATGTGGGACTTCCCCTGGGGGTCTTAGTGTTCTCTAAGCCTTTTCTATTTCCCACTTGCTCTTTCTGGCCAGGGCCCTACGCAAGGCTCTGACCCACCTGGAAATGCGGCGAGCTGCTCGCCGACCCAACTTGCCCCTGAAGGTGAAGCCAACGCTGATTGCAGTGCGGCCCCCAGTCCCTCTGCCTGCACCCTCACATCCTGCCAGCACCAATGAGCCTATTGTCCTGGAGGATTGAGCACCTGTGGGGAAGGGAAGTGGGCTGAGAGGTAGAGGGTGGATGCCCAGGGCACCCGAACCTCCCTTCCCTTTCCTGTCAAAGGGAGTGAGGAGTGAATAAAGGAAGGGAGCAAGTGTGCGTGTGTCCCTGGAGGGGTTGGGCGCCCTCTGGTGTTACCATCTCTAGACTTGTCTCCTCATGCCTCTGTGCTTGCTGATGGAGGACAGACTGAAGGAACTTGGCCCACGTGGAAACCTAGCCTGTTTTGGGGGGTAGGACCCACAGATGTCTTGGACAGTTTCTGGGGGGAGGGTTTTTTAATTTTTTTAAAAATTTTGCCTCCCTTTGTGAAAGGGGATGGGAAGGGGAACAGTACACAGATATCAGGTGGTGGTACCTGGTTGGGGGAGGGGGGCATGCACTGCCATGTCTTTTTTTTTTTCCTATTTGGGGGTTTCTCTTTCTGTCCGGTGTCCGGACTTTCCTGATTGGAGTTTGAGGCCCCTAAGCTGGCACCAGCCCCAGGCCACGCTCGCTCGTTCCTTCCCTCCCCTCCCCCTCCGCCTTTTGTACGCCAGTTCTCAGAAATAAAGATCTTTTGTCCGTTTTTTTAACCTCGGATTCTGTAATTGGTTCTTATAGTAACAAATAAAAAGCTGTTTTCTTCAGCTTCTCCTGGCTCAGCTGTTCTCTGCCATGGGTGTGTGTGGTGTGTGTGTAGGGGGTGTCTTTGAGAGAGAAAATAAAGGACAAAGGACAACAAAGGCAGTACAGATGGTTCTTACCCTGCGAACGGCTTTATGAGATCCACAGCCTGGACCGAGGCGACTTGCTCCAGCTAGCCTTCTGGTGGCACCCAGACTGCTCCCTGGCTCCCAGTGGTGCTGGAGCCCAAGCACCGTCTTGCCCCAGATTCGTTCAAAGGAGTTGAGATGAGCTTTCTGGGTGGCTAGTGGCGTCCGTAGGAAAGGGGACTGGAGGTGTTTCTTCCTGTTTCCCACCTCTTACTCCCTTCTCCCTTTTACTTAAGGAATTCTGGAAGTTGCTAGCAGCCAGGGTAAGATGTATACCACGTTGTTGGTGGTGGTGGGGTTAAAGGAGGATCCTCTCACTTAGCTGTGTGGTGTTATTTGGCAGGTGAGAATTCTACCACTGAACCACCTGAGCACCTTTGGGTGTATGTTTACAGCCTGCTTGCTGCTTCAGGGGCCTGAAGTCCAGCCTCAGCAACTGCCTTGATATCCTGATTCACTGTAGCACCGTTTCCTGCCTTAAAGGTTTGGGACACTGAGATTAGATGCCTGAGCTGGACCCATTAGAAGGAACACCTTAGGGGAAAGAACAAGAAGTTCAGCCTACTATGTGCTCCTTGGGCACTCCTTTAGAGATGGGGAACAGCCTCAGCACTTGTGACTTGCTCGCTGTCGCCTTAAGTCCATTGCTCTTTGCACCATTCAAAGCTGTGAGCTGATAACTACAGTGCAAACTGCTGAGCCCATCTGATGGTCCTCTCCACCTTGTTATGGTCCCTGTCCCTAGGGCATCCCCAGGTCCCGTAGTCCCTCACTGCCCTGAGCCTACATCTCAGCAGTGTTCGGAGGAACTGACAATTATACCTGCTGGGGTTCGACAGCATTTGTCCCCTCCAGTGTCTTCACTAGGTTGCCAGCACTCGGTTTTGTCTTGTCGCACTGTCGCACTGCTCCGAGGTGCGACAGTGGCTCTGGCACCTCCGGAGTACACCACGCAGCCCAATACTGCGGAAGGAATGGTCCTGGCTCCCGGGACCTCACGGAGTCCAGAAGGTGTCCGGTGGTGGCAGAGCTCCCCAACTAGGGCTAGAAGCAGTCGCAGAATACCCGTTCTGCTAGAGGATAGTGGGAGGAAAGGGAGGGAGTAACAGCCCTGAAAAGGTTGGAAGTCCAAGGACAGCCCTGGGCTCCGTGGGGCAAAGGACTGAAAGCCGCCGATCCTCCGCCTTTATGCATCGGGTAAATAAGGGTCGAAGGTACGGAAGCACGAAAGTTTACTCCGGGGCGAAAGAGGGGCCGCGAGACGCTACACGGCGCCGGCCTTTGTGGCTGCTGTCATGAATATTCACGACGCTTTGGGCCAATCGACGTCTGAACAGCTTAGAGTACACCAATCGGCTTACCGCATGCAGATAAGCATCGTAACGCGCGGCATTTCCTAAAACGGGCGGGGACTTGACTCCGGCTACAAACGGAACGCGGAGTCGCTGGAGCTCGGTTTCCGGAGGAGTTTGTCCGCGCAATTGGAGGACTTTGTCACTTCCTATAGGACGGGAGGAAGTTGCTTCCGAGCGCGTTGCGCTTTGGAGAAGTGGATTCCGGTGGTGGCAGAGGTGCTTGTGTATTTGTCGGTACAGGAGAGTCGCTATGGCGGCGGTGGATTCGGATGTCGAATCGCTGCCGCGTGGGGGTTTCCGCTGCTGCCTGTGCCACGTTACTACAGCCAACCGTAAGCGGTGGCTAGTGAGGGACCTGGGTGGATGCGGGCTTTCGTCTTTTGATCCTGGCGAAAGTTAGGGTTATAGGTCTCCGTTCCTGTCAAGTCGGTTGGTAGGGTCTCATCTCCGTTTTTACTCCGCAAGTCCGAGGGGATTTGGAGAGTCGAAAAAGTCCCACCACATTACACTCCTCCTCAGTATACGACATCTCACGACGCAAGTTTCGTTGTTTTATTCCTTCTTTAACCATCATCTATTGGGCATATGCTCTGACTGCTATTCTGCTGATCTTTAGGGTGAGGGAAGGGGATTCAGAGATGGAGGAGCTCACCCTCTAGAGAAGGAGAAAGTTTCAATGCTTTGTAGTTATGTTTGGAGAACTGTGGGACCACAGAGAATCAGTAACTAAGTCGGAGAAGCCCTATAGAGGACCTACTCAAAGGTGGGGACGAATGAAACAGGTGGCATGAATGACTAGACCATAGGGTACCAGTGAGAAAGAGACAGAAGATGGGTTTGGAAAAACAGACAAGGTTCTTATATGGCAGACAAGGAGTTCAGTGAAACCTCAAATTCCACCTTTTTTTTTTTTTTTCTGAAACAGGCTCTTGCTGTGTCACCTAGGCTGCAGTGCAGTGGTGTGATCTTGGCTCACTGCAGCCTCAACCTCCCAGGCTCAAGCCATTCTCCTGGCTAGCCTCCCAAGTAGCTGAGTCGACAGGTTGTGTACCACCATACCTGTCTAATTTTTTGTTTTTCTGTAGATACAGGGTTTTGCCATGTTGTCTAGGCTGGTCTCCAACTCCTGGCCTCAAGTGATCTTCCCATCTTGGCCTCCCAAAGTACTGGGATTACAGGCATGAACCAAAGTGCCTGGCCCCACTTTTGAAGTCTGGAATCACAGTCCTCCCTAAACAGGGTCTACTTCCATTCTTCCTTTTCTCTGTGAATGGCACTATCACTGTTCATCCAATAAATCAGGCCAGAAACCTAGGAGTCTTCCTTGGCCCCACATTTACTTTGACATCAAGCAGCTAGCTCATAATAAAATAATAGCAATGGCTAGTTTTTTGACATTTACCATGTACCAGTCTCTGCCAAGTGATATATATGAATAATACCTGTGTGTTAGGTGCTAGGTACTTTTATTTCCATTTTATATCTGAGGAAGTTGGTGCACAGAGAGGCTTTGTAACTTGACCAAGATTTCATACAACTTCACAGAGCTGGGACTTGAACTTGGGCAGTGTGATTTCAGATCCTGCCCTTGACATCACTGTACCATACCATGCCCAGAGATGATCCACAAAGTATTCCAGGATCCTAATACTTTTTTTTGTTGTTGTTGTTTTGAGATGGAGTCTTGCTCTGTCACCAGGCTGGAGTGCAGTGTCACAATCTTGGCTCTCTGCAACCTCCACCTCCTGGGTTCAAGCGATTCTTCTGCCTCAGCCTCCTGAGTAGCTGAGACTACAGGCACGCGCCACCATACCCGGCTAATTTCTGTATTTTTAGTAGAGATGGGGTTTCACCATGTTGACCAGGATGGTCTCAATCTCTTGACCTCGTGATCCTCCTGCCTTGGCCTCCCAAAGTGTTGGGATTACAGGCATGAGCCACCATGCCTGGTCTGGGTCCTAGTATTTTTAGTTTTTCTGTGGATGACCTGGATAAGTTACCTGTTAATTTCTTTCCAAATCTACCTAGCACAAATAGGTGGTTTAAGATATACTGTCACACTGGTCTTTAAGTAAAAATTAAAAATAAAAGTAAACAAAATACTTGTGTAGCCAGTTCTCTTGGGAACCACTTAGAGAATGTACTATTTAGGCCAGGTGCGGTGGCTCACGCCTGTAATCCCAGCACTTTGGGAGGCTGAGGCAGGCAGATGACTTGAGGTCAGGTGTTCAAGACCACCCTGGCCAACACAGTGAAATCCTATCTTTACTAAAAATAGAAAAATTAGCTGGGCATGGTGGCACGCGCCTGTAGTCCCAGCTACTCAGTAGGCTGAGGCAGGAGAATTTCTTGACCTGGTAGGCAGAAGTTGCAGTGAGCTGAGACTGTGCCACTGAACTTCAGCCTGGGCGACAGAGTGAGACTCTGTCTAAAAAATAAAAATAAAAAATAAAGAGAGAATGTATTATTTAGACAAATGTATAAGAGAGGAAGGTGAAAGGAGCCAGGACTTTGTTTATTCAAAGGTCAGTTTCTGTGGCTTGGAAGGATCAGTAGGATTTAGGTATGCAGAGAGCAAGGGCGGACTCGCTGAAGAGTCTTTGGGAGTTTTTGTCTCACACTTGTCTTTGTAGGACCCAGCCTTGATGCCCACTTGGGAGGCAGAAAGCACCGGCACCTGGTGGAACTACGAGCTGCGAGAAAGGCCCAGGGACTTCGAAGTGTGTTTGTCAGTGGCTTTCCCAGGGATGTGGATTCTGCCCAGCTCTCTGAGTACTTTCAAGCATTTGGACCCGTGGCCAGTATTGTCATGGATAAGGACAAGGTAAAGTGAATGGCTCTGGGGGTAAAGAATGAATCAGGGCTGGGTGCGGTGGCTCACTCCTGTAATCCCAGCAGTTTGGGAGGCCAAGCAAGGTGGGAGGATCACCTGAGGTTAGGAATTCGAGACCAGCCTGGCCAACCAACATAGTGAAACCCCGTCTCTACTAAAAATAAAGTTAGCTGAGCGTGGTGGCACGCGGCTGTAGTCCTAGCTACTCGGGAGGCTGAGGCAGGAGAATCGCTTGAACCCGGGAGGCAGAGGTTGCCGTGAGCCGAGATTGTGCCACTGCACTCCAGCCTGGGTGACAGAGCGAGAGTCCTTCTTAAAAAAAAAAAAAGAATCAGATGTGCTGTGTACCAAAGAGATAAGAGAGAGAAACCAACAGGCTGTTTGAGCTGGTTCCTAATGTGGTTTGTTCTTGATGGACGTCACAGTACTTGGGCTAGTCCAGCTTTTGGAGCTTCTCACACCTCTCCCTCCTCTTGGATTTTTATTTTTACTATTGTTTTTTTGAGATGAGTCTCACTCTGTCACCCAGGCTGGAGTGCGGTGGTACGATCTTGGGTCCCTGCAATGTCTGCCTGTAACTGTAAACCCGTTAGCAGTTTATTAACTTCCACTGAGAGGTACTGAGGTTGTTTGGTTAGAACACCCTGTCCTTCGGAGAGTGTTAGATAAACAAGTTCGTGCTTTTTGCCTTGCTTCCAGGTAGGCTTTGTTAGTTAGCAATTCTCCAGCCTTAGCATCACAAGCAGCTAGGATTATATACAAGTGCCAGCACACCCAGCTAAATTTTGTATTTTTAGTGGAGACGGGGTTTCACCATGTTAGCCAAACTCCTGACCTCAGGTGATCTGCATGCCTCAACTTCCTAAAGTGCTGGGATTATAGGCATGAGCCACCGCACCCAGTCCTACCCCTTGAATTTTATCACTCCACCAGAGTTAGTCAGTGGGGGATTTTTTGTGTGTGTCATTTATTGATTCAGTGAATTGTTTTTTTTGAAATGGAGTCTCACACTGTTGCCCAGGCCAGAGTGCAACGGTGTGATCTCTGCTTACTGCAACCTCCGCTTTCCAGGTTCAAGTGATTCTCCTGGCTCAGATTCCTGAGTAGCTGGGATTACAGGGTGCCTATAATCCCTGCTACTCAGGAGGCAGAGGCAGGAGAATCGCTTGAACCTGGGAGGCAGAGGTTGCAGTGAGCTGAGATTGTGCCATTGCACTGCAGCCTCAGCAATGGAGTGAAACTCCATCTCAAAAAAAAAAAAAGGTATACAATTTAGGGGTGTTTATGGTGGTTGGCACCTGTAATCCCAGCCCTTTGGGAGGCTGAGGCAGGAGGATCACTTGAGATCAGGAGTTCACGACCAGCCTGGATAACATGATGAAACCCCGTCTTTATTAAAAATACAGAAGTTATTTGGCTGGGTGAGGTGGCTCACGCCGGTAATCCCAGCACTTTGGGAGGCTGAGGCAGGTGGATCATGATGTCAGGTGTTCAAGACTACCCTGACCAAGATGTGGAAACCCTGTCTCTACTAAAAATACAAAAATTAGCTGGGTGTGGTGGCGAGTGCCTGTAATCCCAGCTACTTGGGAAGCTGAGGCAGGAGAATCGCTTGAACCCAGGAGGCAGAGGTTGCAGTGAGCCAAGATGGTGTCACTGCACTCTAGCCTGGGTGACAGAGCAAAACTCCATCTCAAAAAAAAAACAACAAAAATTAGCCCGGTATAGTGATGTGCCCCTGTGATCCCAGGTACTTGGGAGGCTAAGGTAGTAGAACTGCTTGAACCCAGGAGGTGGAAGTTGCAGTGATCCGAGATCTCACTGCTGTACTCCAGCCTGGGTGACAGAGCAAGACTCCATCTCAAAAGAAAAAAAAATTGTACTGGCTGGGTGCAGTGGCTCACACCTGTAATCCTAGCACTTTAGGAGGCCAAGACGAGTGGATCACCTGAGGTCAGGAGTTCAAGACTAGCCTAGCCAACATGGTGAAACCCTGTTTCTACTAAAAATACAAAAAATTAGCTGGGCTTTGTGGCATGCTCCTGTAATCCTAGCTACTTGGGAGGCTGAGGCAGGAGAATTGCTGGAACCTGGGAGGCAGAGGTTGCCTTGAGCTGAGATCATGCCACTGCACTCCAGCCTGGGTGACAGATTGAGACTCTATCTCAAAACAAAAAAAAATGTAGAGATGTGATCTGACTACGTTGCCCTGGCTGGTCTCCAACTCCTGGGCTCAAGTAGTTCTCCTGCCTCAGCCTCCCAAAGTGCTGGGATTACAGGCATGAGTCACTGCACCTGGCTGAAAGCTGCTTTTCTAAATATGTCCTGTTAAGAAAACAGCAAGCAAATATTCTCAATGTATGGGACAGGCCCCATTTCAAAGATTCTCATCAACTGTAGATCACGTGTTTAGATTCTTGGTTCCAAAACCATAATCTCTGCCCCTGTTGTTATTTACCAGGGAGTGTTTGCCATTGTGGAGATGGGGGACGTGGGTGCTCGAGAGGCTGTCTTGTCACAGTCCCAGCACAGCCTGGGAGGACATCGCCTGCGTGTCCGGCCACGGGAGCAGAAAGAGTTCCAGAGCCCAGCTGCCAAATCCCCCAAAGGAGCGGCCCCTGACAGTCACCAGCTGGCCAAAGCACTAGCTGAGGCCGCAGATGTGGGGGCACAAATGATAAAACTTGTGGGGCTGAGGGAGTTGTCCGAGGCTGAGCGGCAACTTCGGAGCCTGGTGGTGGCCCTGATGCAGGAGGTCTTCACAGAGTTCTTCCCTGGTACGTTACCTCGTGCTATGTCTGAGCTCTCCCTGGCATTTGCTCCTCTGTGTCTGTATCCCTGGTCCTCTGTTGGCTAGAGGTGTTTGGTTGCTCTTCCATCTCTGTGCCCCCCCCTTTTGTTCTTCCTCCTCCTGCTCCTCCCTAACATCTCTTGACGTTTCTCCTCTGCTTGGCACCCAGGCTGTGTGGTCCACCCTTTTGGCTCTTCCATAAACAGCTTTGATGTCCACGGCTGTGATCTTGACCTCTTCTTGGATCTGGGTGACTTGGAAGAACCCCAGGTGAGTGAGTGCCCCAGGGAGGCAGCTGGGAAGAGTCAGTGAGAATGGCCATGTGAGTGTGGGCAAGTCCTTTAGCTCTCCATGCCTTAGTTACTCATCTACAATGCAGATAATAGGACCTACCTCAAAGGGTTTATTGTAATAGGAGAGATATGAATATTGATGGGTATTATTAGATGGGATGAAAATGAATTGACAGGGCCAGGTGAGGTGGCTCACACCTATCATCCCAGCACTTTGGGGAGGCCAAGGTGGGCAGATTACCTGAGGTCAGGAGTTCAAGACCAGCTTGGCCAACATATAGTGAAACCCGTCTCTACTAAAAAACAAAAAACAGGCTGTGTGCAGTGACTCACGCCTGTAATCCCAGCACTTTGGGAGGCTGAGGTGGGCAGATCACAAGGTCGAGTTCGAGGCTAGCCAACATGGTGAAACCCTGTCTCTACTAAAAATACAAAAATTAGCCAGGTGTGGTGGTGCCCGCCTGTAATCCCAGCTACTCAGGGGGCTGAGGCAGGAGAATTGCTTGAACCCGGGAGGTGGAGGTTGCAGTGAGCTGAGATCGTGCTACTGGACTCCAGCCTGAGTGACAGAGCGAGACTCTATTTAAAAAAATAAATAAATAAATAAATTTAGCTGGGCATGGTGGTACACACCTGTAGTCCCAGCTACTTGGGAGGCTGAGGCAGGAAAGATGGCCTGAACGTGGGAGGCGGAGGTTGCAGTGAGCCACTGCACTCTAGCCTGGGTTACAGTGGGAGACCCCATCTCAAAAAAAAGGTAAAATAAAAATAAAAATAGACTTTATTTTTTAGAGCAGTGTTGGATTCACAGCAAAAGTGAGCAGAAAGTAGAGTTTCCATATGCCTGTTCCCTCCCGCACAACAGGAGCAGTTTTTAAAAAATGTTTTATCATTCTTTTATCTTTCTCCACACACACACACACACACACACACACACACACACACACACACATGCTTTCTCTTACTATTTATATTTTCTGAATCATCTGAGAGAAGGTTGCATGTATCACATTCCTTTACCCCTCAATATTTCAATGTGTATTATGAACAAAGGTATTCTAGTGTATAACCACAGTGCCATTATTAACTTGAGGAAATGTTACATTAATGCAAATGTAAACCTTTACAGATATTACAGTCATACTTTAATTTGGTCAGCTGTCCTGACCATGGACTGTTACAGTTTCTCTTTAGTCTTCTTTACTCTGTAATGGTGCCTCTGTTTTTGTCTTTCATAACAATGACATTTTTTGCAAAGACAGACCTTTTATTTTATAAAATTGAAAGGTTATCTTAAAAAAAAAAGGTTGCTGTGGTGATTAAATGAATTCATATGTATAAAGCCCTTAGAATAGGGCTGAATAAGCTGGAAGTAATATTATCTTGAGGATAGAGATGTTCCCTGCTTAGGGGACAGGAGATGCATTTTACTCAGCTCATTTCTGTCCACAGCCAGTTCCAAAGGCTCCAGAATCTCCATCACTGGACTCGGCCCTTGCATCCCCACTGGACCCTCAAGCCCTGGCCTGTACCCCAGCCTCACCTCCAGACTCACAGCCTCCAGCTTCTCCCCAAGATTCTGAAGCCCTGGACTTTGAAACCCCTTCCTCTTCCCTGGCACCCCAAACTCCAGACTCTGCCTTGGCCTCCGAGACCCTTGCTTCTCCCCAGTCTCTGCCTCCAGCCTCACCACTGCTGGAGGACAGGGGACAGGGGGACCTGGGGAAGGCCCTGGAACTAGCAGAGGCCCCAAAGCGAGAGAAAACAGAGGGGACAGCAGTGCTGGAGCTGGTGGGATCCATTCTCCGGGGCTGCGTCCCCGGAGTATACCGAGTCCAAACTGTACCCTCTGCCCGGCGCCCTGTGGTCAAGTTCTGTCATCGGCCTTCAGGTCTCCATGGTGACGTCTCCCTCAGTAACCGGTAGGTAACTGGTACCTTTCTTTCTTTCTTTCTTTCTTTTTTTTGAGATGGTGTTTTACTCTTGTTGCCCAGGCTGGAGTGCAATGGTGTGATCTCGGCTCACCACAACCTCAGCCTCCCGGGTTTAAGTGATTTTCCTGCCTCAGCCTTCTGAGTAGCTGGGATTAACAGGCATGTGCCCCCATGCCAGGCTAATTTTGTATTTTTTTTTTTTTTTGTGGTCTAAAATAAATTCTTTTAATTGCACATTTGTGTCGGGTTAACTGTGGGGTGAGAAACCTCCCCCTCACTCGCAGTCCCAGCTATCTGCATACAATCTAGTGTTGTGGTCTAACTGATGATGAGGGGCAGAGGTCGATGGAGGGCTGGCCCCTGAGTGCACATCTTCAGGGCAGGGAGCTCAGACCATGGTTCTACTTGCACTGCTTCAGGACCTCGCTGAAGCCCTCACACAGGGACAGGTCACTCTGAGTGGTGGAACAGTCCAGGAACTGCCTGATCTCATAGGCGCAGGGCCCCGTCTGCAGGGGGTGGGAGGCAGCATGGGTCAGGGCCTGCTGCGCGGCAGGCTGGGCCGGCTCCGAGCTCCCCCCGCTGAAGGCTCCGGTCAGGGCGCTGCCCATGACTTGTCCCACAGCCGAGCCCACGGCTACCACTGCAGCCGTGGATGCCATCTGAGCCATGAGGCCCGGCTGGCCCGAAGGGGCGGGAGCTTGGGCTGCTGCCGAGGGCGGTGGGTGCGCGGGCGGGTGGGCAGAGGGCGCGACGGGGCAGCTGACTGGCCACGCGGCCGCGGTGCGGCTTCCCCGAGGCGTGGTGGCGGCGGTGGGACCCGGGCGATTTACAGACCGCGACGGCGGCAGCGGTTCTCGCTAATTTTTTATTTTTAGTAGAGATGGGGCTTCTCCATGTTGGTCAGGCTGGTCTCGAACTCCTTACCTCAGGTGATCCACCCACCTCAGCCTCCCAAAACGCTGGGATTACAGGCGTGAGCCACCGGGCCCGGCCAGTAATTGGTACCTTTCTTTGGGGAAGGCCAGTTGAGAATTCTAGAGTGGGCCAGGAGAATCGGGCTTGGGAAACTCCTGCACCTCCTGAGTCTTAAGTTTGTCCTTGCTTGGGACCATCCCTCTTTCTGTCCTTTATCTCCTCCTGCCTCGTTTCCATTTCAGTGTCTGTAAAGTGCGTTTCTTAGAATACTACTTTCAAGGGATATAGAAAAGAGTCTGTGGTTGAATAAATGTGGGAAATTCCAAATTAGATGCAAAAAGGTTTCTCCATCCCCTCCCTTCTCCCCTCCTTTCTCCTTTCCTTCCTTCCTCTCTCCCTTCCTGTCTTTGTTTCTTTGCATCGTAAAGGCTCTGGGCAATCCTTTTTTTTTTTTTTTTTTTGAGATGAGACCTTGCTCGGTCACCCAGGCTCGAGTGCAGTGGTGTGACCATGTCTCATGAGCAGTCTTACAATAATGTGCTCTGTGAATGTCCAGGATGGGCGTACAGGATGAAGTGTTTCCTGAACGTGTTTGTCCTTTTGCACACTCACAAGCTCAGTGTTTGAGCAACATTTGGGGAAACTCTCATTTGGCCTCATTCCAGCTGGCCCGTTATGCAAGTCTGGAATGAAAGCGTGGGGTGGTAGGTTCTGATGTCCCCAAGCCCTAACACCCTTGTCCCTGCTTCGTCCCAGGCTGGCCCTGCATAACTCCCGTTTCCTGAGTCTCTGCTCTGAGCTGGATGATCGAGTCCGGCCCCTTGTGTACACCCTCCGCTGCTGGGCTCAGGGCCGGGGGCTGTCAGGTGAGAATGAATCAGGACAGGCTTGGGGCTGAGTTGGTTGTCAGGACAAAGGCAGGGATTCTGAGAGAGAAGGTAGGTCCAAATGGGCACCGGGGTTGAGAAAACTGCCAGTGAGGGGATTGGAAGCACCTCTGATCTAACCAGAATTATTGCTTATTTACCTAGGGAGTGGCCCCCTTCTTAGTAACTACGCCCTGACCTTGCTGGTGATCTATTTCCTTCAGACCAGGGACCCTCCTGTGTTGCCCACTGTGTCCCAGCTCACCCAGAAAGCAGGTACTCGGCCTAGCCTCCACCCTCTCCATCTCGTTAGCTTCCTGTCTCTTCTTCATCGTATTTAGACACCAAAGCAGCTCTGCGAATGAGATCTCTGCTGTCACTCTCATTTCTACCCTCACCGTCAATCTCCCTGCTTCCAGACTGTCTCTCACCTTTTTTACTTTCACAGGAGACGGGGAACAGGTGGAAGTCGATGGCTGGGACTGTAGTTTCCCCAGGGATGCCTCGAGACTGGAGCCCAGCACAAATGTGGAGCCCCTCAGTGAGTTTGGGGAGCCTGGTAGAGGACTAGTAGTGATGTTCATCAATAGTAGGTGACATCACACTGTGTGTCAGGCATGGTTCTCACAGAAAGCCTGTGAGATACCTAACACTATTACTGTCATTTTATGGATGAAGAAACCATGTTTTGGAGCAATTAAGTGGCTTGCCCAAGGTTATGTGGCCAGCAAGAGGGAGCAGCATCTGGGAAGGACATCATGCGGGGGCAGGGAGAGAGGTTTGACCCCTTGTTACCTCTTGTTTTTTTTTTGAGACGAGTCTTGGGGGTAGGGGAAGAAAAAAAAAAAAGAGTAGAGTCTTGCTCTGTTGCCAGGCCGGAGTACAGTGGCACGATCTCTGCTCACTGCAACCTCTGCCTCCTATGTTCAAGTGATTCTCCTGCCTCAGCCTCCTGAGTAGCTGGGATTACAGGTACCACCACACCCAGCTGATTTTTGTATTTTTAGTAGAGATGGGGTTTCACCATGTTGGCCAGGATGGTCTCGATCTCTTGACCTCGTAATCCACCCGCCTTGGCCTCCCAAAGTGCTGGGATTACAGGCGTGAGCCACCATGCCCGGCCTGATCTCTTGTTCATAGGGATCAGAGAAGTCTAGCTTCCTGGGACTCTGCTGATGCTGAGCCCCTTGAAAGGGAAAAAAAGTCCTGCCAAGGAAATGGCTCTGGTGCAGGACCTGTCTCCGTTCTGGCCTCTAAATGACCCCCTTTCCCCATTTTTCCTCCTCCTCCAGGTTCCCTGCTAGCTCAGTTCTTCTCCTGTGTCTCTTGCTGGGATCTCCGTGGCTCACTGCTCTCTCTGCGGGAGGGTCAGGCACTGCCTGTGGCAGGGGGCCTGGCCTCTAATCTCTGGGAGGGTCTGCGCCTCGGCCCCATGAATCTCCAGGACCCTTTTGATCTCAGTCACAATGTTGCAGCCAATGTGACCAGCCGGGTGGCTGGACGCCTACAGAACTGCTGCCGAGCGGCAGCCAATTACTGCCGAAGCCTCCAGTACCAGCGCCGTTCGTCCCGGGGTCGGGACTGGGGGCTGCTCCCCCTTCTGCAGCCCAGCTCCCCCAGCTCCCTGCTCTCTGCTATGCCAATCCCTTTACCCCTTGCACCATTCACCCAGCTCACTGCTGCCCTGGTGCAGGTATTCAGGGAAGCACTGGGGTGTCATATAGAACAGGGAACCAAGAGACCTCGGTCAGAAGGAGGTGGAATTGGAGAGTCCTCTCAGGGAGGGACAAACAAAAGACTGAAACTAGATGGACAGAAAAAGAGCTGTGAGGAGGAGAGAGAGGAGCAGCAGGGATGTGCAGGGGATGGTGGGGAAGACGGGGTAGAAGAGATGGTTGTAGAGGTTGGAGAGATGGTGCAGGACTGTGCCATGCAGAGCCCTGGGCAGCCAGGGGAGCTGCCCCTGATGACTGGCAATCATGGAGCCCCTGGAGAAGAGGGTCAGCCCAGCCAAGCAGCCCTGGCAGAGCAGGGGCCCAAGGGACATGAGGCAGCCCAAGGAGGGTCTCAGGGCGAGGCAGGGAAGGAGATATCCCTCCCCTCGTCAGTGAGCTGGCGCTGTGCCTTGTGGCACCGAGTATGGCAGGGGCGGCGGCGAGCCCGTAGACGCTTGCAGCAGCAAACTGAGGAAGGAGCTGGAGGCAGTGCTGGCACAGGAGCAGGGTGGCTGGCAACTGAGGCTCGGGTCACCCAGGAGCTGAGAGGACTGAGTGGTGGTGAACAGAGGCCAGAAACTGAGCCCCTGCTGAGCTTTGTGGCATCTTTCTCCTCGGCAGACAGAATGCTCACCGTGACCCCGCTCCAGGATCCCCAAGGCCTGTTCCCTGATCTCCATCATTTCTTACAGCATTTCCTCCCTCAAGCACTTCGACATCTCAAGTAAAGACATGGCCCCTAAAGGGCAATAAAGCTGCTAGTTTCTTAATACTAGAGTCTTCCATTTCATTTCCTTCTGGTCATAATCCTCCTTCCTCTACCCCAGAACTTCATGCAGCTGCTCGGCCCTGCCTCGTTGGACCTCGAACATGGGTCTCCCTGCTGCTTTCCACCCCAGCAGCCTGTCCTTCCTACACTTTGCACGGCTTGCGGGGAGTGTGGGGGCAGCACCCTGTGTGGCACCCGGCACCCGCTCAGAGTTCTCAATGGCAGAACGGTGGGTGGCTCGAGCAGTACTGAGGAGAGCCAGGTTTGCCTCCACATTCTCCTTGCACCCCAGATTTATGGGGACAAGGACAGAGATTTGCGTTCAGGGTTTTTCATTCTCTCCTTTAAACGAGGAGAGTTCATTCCGTTCTGAAATTAGGTAAGATTTCAAACCTCAACATGGGTCAAAAGCCATGAACATCAGAAGGGACGATGTCAGGTCTTCAGCGCCAGCCCCTACAGGGGCCGAGTCCAGAGGAGGTGGGAGGGACAGGGCATGTTCTCCCTCTTGTCCCTTCCCTGCTTTGGGCCGGAGGGCCGGTGCCCTGCTCGTAGTAACAGCACCCTGGAGCTGTAAGGGGTTGGATGTGAGCAAACCTCACTTTGGCAGGCGGGTTCAGACCGGGGGCCCCTGTTAGACACTCATCCCTTTCTGGAGGAAAACCAGAGCAAGGACTAAAGGGATTTAGCCCACCGCCACCTCCGCGCAGCAGCTGCTCCACGCTCCCGTGAGTTTCACAGAATCATGTGAGGGGCTTGGCAGAACCTACCACCAAGTCACTCGTCCCTGGGCTGGCCACAGGGGGACGCCCCCTGCAGCCTGGCTGCGCGGGACGAGCAGCTGCGCCACGTAGCCGAAAACATCGGGTTCTCACAACTTCCCCGCCCTCCGCGCCGTCTACCTCCACGTCTGAACTCCGATTGGTCGGCTGCACCTGAGGGGCGGGCCAGTCAAGAGCTCCAATGCGCAGGCGTAGGCTTTTTTTCGCTCTCGTGCGCAGGCCCCACCCCCCGTTCTTTCTCCAATTCAGCGCCACTGGATACCGAACTGTCGTACGTATGTCTTCGGTGTCGTCCTCGCTTTCCGGCTGCTGTTTCTCCACGGCTCTCTCCTTCCCCCCTCCCTTCTCTCCCGGGCGGCTTACTTTGCGGCAGCGCCGAGAACCCCACCCCCTTTCTTTGCGGAATCACCATGGCGGCTGGGGTAAGTTTGCCGGCTCTGGTGGTTCGGGTCATCCTATCCACCGCCATCCTTTGCCTGAATGGGGCCAGTCGGCGCCAGAGGAATTCTGAGGCTGAGTGGGGAACTGATTCGGGGTCTACAGACCGTACTGCTGGAGAGCAGGGTTCCTAGGGCCTGGAGGGGAACTGAGGCTGGGGCTCTCGGAGGCCAGAGGTGGAAGGTTCTGGGGAAGAGGAGAAAAGAGATGCCGGGTCTGGGCCGTCCGAAGCCTGAAAAAGGAGTTCGGCTCTATAGTCGCCTTGAGACGTGGTATATGGGCAGGTTGGCGAACTTCTGTGACCGTTTTGTGGAGTAACAGCGGGGTCAGGGTGAAGAGGAGGGTCTTTGTAGGTAGGTCCGGCTGGCATAGTTAAAGGTCGTCTCTCAGGGAGGTCTGGAAGCGAGAGAATTCTCCGGACAGTGCAGTCAGACCAACTGGACTCCGCTGGCCAGCTTAATAGAGAAGGCAACGCTGGAGAACTCGCTGCGAGACAGGACCGGAGGGATGGTATACGCGACCAGGAAAGAAAGGCTTTTCAGGGAGAGGAGTTGGTTTAAGAAGACAGCGTGCCATCCCCTATTTCTGGCCATTCTGAGGGGAACTAGAAATCTCTCGGTCTTTGTGCGTGCCTTAGAGACAAGGCGATGCTTTTGAAGCGGTGAGCAGCTGAGCAGTAGGCAGGCGCTCGGAAACATCAATGAATGAAACAAGGTCTCCGGGAGGGGAGGGACTATGTTTGTGAGCATATGGAGTCTGATGGAGCTAAAAGTTCTGGATTTCTTGGAGATAGATTTGAGGGGAAGAGAATGCTTCTAGAGGTGTCCTTAGGGAAGGTCAAATCTGTCAACAAGCTTTATCTAGCAGTTGGTGTGTAGTTAGTTCTGTTGTTGGTATTTCCTAGGATTCTGATTACATATAATACTAAAGGACTTGGTTGACGAGAAGAAGTAAAAGGGTGAGTTGAACACATAGGGATTATTCAGGAAAGGCATCCTGGGGAGTGGCATTTAGGACTTGGGACCCTTCTACTCTTACTGATTTTGTCCCTCTCTTTCTCCCATAGACCCTGTACACGTATCCTGAAAACTGGAGGGCCTTCAAGGCCCTCATCGCCGCTCAGTACAGCGGGGCTCAGGTCCGCGTGCTCTCCGCACCACCCCACTTCCACTTTGGCCAAACCAACCGCACGCCTGAATTTCTCCGCAAATTTCCTGCCGGCAAGGTGAGTTGGGAGATGGGGAGCATCCTTCGGTGCTGAGAAACCAAGGAGTCCTGGGATTCTGTCACTCTGGTGATGGTCCCGATCTGTAAAAGGGAGCATCTCATGTTGTTTTCTTTAACATTTAGTGATTTTATTTTGAGATAAATGTAGATTCACATGTAGTTGTAAAAAAAAAAAAAAATACAGAACTATTCTATGACTTTATAAAATTCATGGGTTTACTTTGTGGGAAAGAGAATGAGTTTTGACTAAGCATTTTCAGTGCAAATATATCAGGTATCTGTTATGAGCAGGATTCTTACCCCAAAGGTTTATAGAGATAGGTAAAAAATCATGCTAAGAATGGAGGAGATAAGTGCCGTGTGGGTCTGGCTCACGCACTAATACTTTCACTAATACAGACATTGATACAGGAGTTGCTTTTGATCTTCTGCTTGTTTGATCCAGCTATTTGATATAAATATCCTGTAACATTCAAATCTGTTGGGCTTCCTGGTTAACATATTGTGAATTCAGATTGCAAAGGATACCAAGTTGTGGAAGTACTTATTTATGGTTCCTGAGTTTCAGATAGTATTGAGAGTTTGGATAGTGAGGATCGTCAACCTTATATAAACATTTTTATCCAAAGCAGTGCAATTCCTGCTACTGGTAAGTGAGACATTTTGTGTGTTTTACCTTATCTTCTCACTGCTTTGTCCCCAGGTTCCAGCATTTGAGGGTGACGATGGATTCTGTGTGTTTGAGAGCAATGCCATTGCCTACTATGGTAATTTGCAGGGGTATATGGGAGTGGGAGAATTTGGAGGTGAGGGTGAGCGGGGGTGGAGATGAAGGAATTCTCCAGGACCTGGACTGGTGTTGGCATGCCCCCAAATTTCTGACCTTTGTGTTCTGCCTCTGCAGTGAGCAATGAGGAGCTGCGGGGAAGTACTCCAGAGGCAGCAGCTCAGGTGGTGCAGTGGGTGAGCTTTGCTGATAGTGACATAGTACCCCCAGCCAGTACCTGGGTGTTCCCCACCTTGGGCATCATGCACCACAACAAACAGGTGAGCCTTGGAACGTTGGGAGAAACCAGGGGCAGGGGTGGCATCAGCTCCTGGGTGTTGGGAGTAAGAAATAAAACAGGTTGGCCGGGCGCGGTGGCTCACGCCTGTAATCCCAGCACTTTAGGAGGCCCAGGCGGGTGGATCACGAGGTCAAGAGATCGAGACCATCCTGGTCAACATGGTGAAACCCCCATCTCTACTAAAAATACAAAAATTAGCTGGGCATGGTGGCACTTGCCTGTAGTCCCAGCTACTCGGGAGGCTGAGGCAGGAGAATTGCTTGAACCCAGGAGGCGGAGGTTGCGGTGAGCCAAGATCGCACCATTGCACTCCAGCCTGGGTAACAAGAGCGAAACTCCGTCTCAAAAAAAAAAAAAAAATAAGTTGAAAAATGGAAATGCCAAGGATAGGTGGGCAATGAGAAGACATCGTCTCTGGGGTACAGGTTTGAAGCAGTGGGCAGTTAATGGAGGAAGTGTCTGTCATGAGTGGTCAGAGAGGTCAGAGAGGGATTGCTGCTGTGAAGAGATGATACCAAATGATAAGAGGGTGGCTGGACCAGAGGACCTTCGTTTGTGATACTTTTAGAAGAATCCTAGAATCTGCCTCCATTGGAAGAGAGTGAGGTGAGCTCGGACTTCTAGGTAAATAGCTTTCAGCCGAGCACGGTGGCTCACGCCTGTAATTGTAGCACTTTGAGGAGCCAAGGCGGGCGGATCACGAGGTCAGGAGACTATCCTGGCTAACATGGTGAAACCCTGTCTCTACTAAAAATGCCAAAAAATTAGCTGGGTGTGGTGGAACATGCCTATAGTCCCAGCTACTTGGGAGGATGAGGCAGGAGAATTACTTGAACCTGGGAGTCAGAGGGTACAGTGAACTGAAATCGCCCCACTGCATTCCAGCCTGGGCAATAAGAACGAAACTCCGTCTTAAAAAAAAAAAAAGAAATAGTTTTCTTAGTTCTGTTAGTGGGGGAGGTTAGGGAAAGGGATTGGTACCCACTGATGAGTTCTGTCATTTTAAATCCCTAGGCCACTGAGAATGCAAAGGAGGAAGTGAGGCGAATTCTGGGGCTGCTGGATGCTCACTTGAAGACAAGGACTTTTCTGGTGGGCGAACGAGTGACGTTGGCTGACATCACAGTTGTCTGCACTCTGTTGTGGCTTTATAAACAGGTGAAGTTTATGGGAATTCATTTGGCAGGGAATTCATTTGGTAGATGGGGATTAGAAACAAAGTGACAAGATATCTAGGTTACCCTGTATTCTGCTGAGGACTTGAAAAACAGCTAGAGCTGGGCACAGTGGCGCACACCTGTAATCCCAGCACTTTGGGAGGCCAAGGTGGGTGGATCACCTGAGGTCAGGAGTTGAAGACCAGCCTGGCCAACGTGGCAAAACAAAACATAAAAATACAAAAAAAAAAAAAAATCAGGTAGGTGTGGTGCCACGCACCTGTAGTCCCAGCTACTTGGGAGGCTGAGGCATGAGAATCACTTGAACCTGGGAGGCGGAGGCTGCAGTGAGCAGAGATCGCCTCACTGCACTCCAGCCTGGGTGACAGAGTGAGGCTTTGTCTCCAAAAAAAAAAAAAAACAGCCGGAAATCCCAGGACAGAACAGAGTACCATCACTTGCTCTTCTCTTGAGAAGTTGGTAATGTTCTCTTGCCTTTAGTTTTTGTTTGGTAGCTAAGATGTTTAGTTTGTCACCATGTTTCTGAGGAAGGTTGGTTATGCTTAGTTGTGAAGACATGGATGATGATGTTAGCTTTAGCATTAAGATCTTTTTGGTGGCAGGCCGGGTGTGGTGGCTCACACCTGTAATCCCAGCACTTTGGGAGGCCTAGGTGGGTGGATCACCTGAGGTCAGGAGTTTGAGACCAGCCTGGCCAACATAGTGAAACCCCATCTCTACTAAAAATATGAAAATTAGCTGAGCGTGGTAGTGGGTGCCTGTAATCCCAGCTACTTGGGAGGCTGAGGCAGGAGAATCACGTGAACCCGGGAGGTGGAGGTTGCAGTGAGCCCAAATCCAGCCACTGCACCCCAGTGTTGGTGACAGTAAGACTCCATCTCAAAAAAAAAAAAAAAAAACTTTTGGAGGCAGATTGAGGTTCAAGCCTTGGCTTCATTGTTACCAGTGTCGGTAAGGAGTTACATGTGAGTGAATTCCTTTAGTCCCTTTTTTTTACCCTTTGCAATCTGTAAAGTCAGGGTAGTGATAGTCACTGTCAAGGTTATTGGGTCAAAAAAGAATGACAAGTCACTGGTTTCCCAATAGCAGCTCTTGGACTCATGCTGGTCCAGAATAGTAATGTGATCATAGCAAAGAAAAAGCTCTTACTGCACGCCAGACCCTGTGCCAGGGGCCTCATGGGAATCATCTTAGTGAGTCTAGTAAGTGGTGGAGTAGAATTTGAACCCAAGTACTGGAACCAGCACTCTGACTGCTATGTTCTGTTTCTATAACACGATTTTTTTTTCCTCCTCTGATCTTTGCAAACTGAAAAATGAAAACAGTTCTACCTGAAGCTGTTTATTCTTATTTTTCTTCTTATTTTTTTTTTGAAGCGGAATTTCCCTTGTTACTCAGGCTGGAGTGCAGTGGTGCGATCTGGACTCACCGAAACCTCCACCTCCCAAGTTCAAGCGATTCTCCTGCCTCAGCCCCCCAGTAGCTGGGATTACAGGCATGCGCCACTACGCCTGGCTAATTTTGTATTTTTAGTGAGACAAGGTTTCTCCATGTTGGTCAGGCTGGTCTCAAACTCCTGACCTCAGATGGTCTACCCGCCTTGGCCTCCCAAAGTGCTGGGATTATAGGTGTAAGCCACTGTGCCTGGCCTTTTATTTTTCTTAGACCATGGCTAACATACCTGAAACTAAGTTTAATTTGAAGGACTGTCCATTATTCTAAATAGTTTGAATGTTCTTTACTTTCTGAAGTTTGATGGGTGTGTGTGTGTGTGGGTGTGTATGTAGTGTGTAGTATGGCCAGTGTAGATAGTAAATACCTATAGTGTTTAAATTTTATTTGTTTGGCGAAATAAGTGCTTCATAGCCCTTTGTGGGTTCCAACCTTTTGTTTTTTTTTTTTTGAGTTTTATTGATGTGAAATTTAAAAGGTTGGAAACAGTAGATCTGAAATAGTTTTGTAAAGGAGCAAGACAATTATTTCTACCGAGTAGATTGATAGTAAATGGAGGATGGACCCAAGCATCCAGTCCATTAAACTGCACTGCACTGCAAAAAAAAGATTAGAAAAATAAATGGAGATCAGGTGTGGTGGCTCACACCTGTAATCCCTGCACTTTGGGACGCTAGGGCGGGAGGATTGCTTGAGCATAGGAGTTCAAGATCAGCCTGGTCAACATAAGTGAGACCCTGTCTCTATTAAAAATTTTGTATCGTGCCATTGCATTTCAGCCTGGGTGACAGAGCAAGACTCTGTCACAAAAAAAATTTTTTTAAAGAGGCCGGGCACAGTAGTCACACCTGTAATCCCAGCCCTTTGGGAGGCCAAGTTGGGCGGATCACTTGAGGTCAGAGTTGGAGAACACCCTGGCCAACAGGATGAAACCCGTCTCTACTAAAAATGCAAAAACTGGCCGGGCACGGTGGCTCACGCCTCTAATCCCAGCACTTTGGGAGGCCGAGGCGGGTGGATCACGAGGTCAAGAGATCGAGACCATCCTGGTCAACATGGTGAAACACCGTCTCTACTAAAAATACAAAAATTAGCTGGGCATGGTGGCACGTGCCTGTAGTCCCAGCTACTCGGGAGGCTGAGGCAGGAGAATTGCTTGAACCCAGGAGGCGGAGGTTGCGGT
>PVKV010017132.1:0-48648 GCA_004027835.1 Alouatta palliata | reverse complement strand
TGCTGACTTTCAGATTAGGTCTCTGAGTGGACGTCCAGCTTGTTGGTGATAAAGTTTTTCCTGTTTCTTAGTTTTCCTTTGGCGGATGCCCCTCCCCCACAGAGATGGATCTTCCCGGGTTCAGCTCTGCTTGCTGTGAAAACTCTCAATCCTCAGCAGTTCCAACTGCTGTTTTTTTTTTTTTGTGGAGTGGGGTACAAGCCTTCCCCTGCAGTGACCCATTATGCCGGCTGAAACAGCAGCGTTAAGATTCCTGGCGCTTTTCTGCTCGGGAATCTCCGGATCTGGTTCCCCACTTCCGTCCCCTTTTCAATCAGCTGAATGGGAGACTCTGCTTTCCTGGAGCTCCAAACGCGGACCAAAAAGGCACTCAGTCCCGTATACTGCGGACTGAGAACTGCCGCGCCGGGGTGTCTGCAAAACGACCGCGCCCTCCAAAAGAGTAGCGCTGGCAACCCGTGGGGCTCCTCCGCCAAGAATCTCTTGGTCCGTGGGCAATAAAAATTTGTCTGAAAATGTGGTGTCCACTCACTCTCTGCACTTTCAGTGGGAGCTACAATCCTGAGCTGCTGCTAATCGGCCATCTTGGATCTCTCTCCCTCTTTTTTTCTTTTCTATTCTTCCTTGAGCCTTTATATGATTCAATTTTTATTTTTTCTCTTGGTTAAAAATTTTATATCTTTTTAGCGGTTTTCACTGGGTTTACGTACACATTTTTAAAACAATCCATGTTCACTTTCAAATGGCATTATATTGCTTTAGATGGAGCGTGAGTATCTTATGAGAATCTAATCCTAATTCTACCCTCCCATTCCTTGTGACATTTCTGTCACTGAATTCACTTATCTCTATGTTCCTGTATATGTATTTTCCCAACTAACCAATTCATTCAACATATTTCTTTCTTTGTTTCTTTTTGGCTTTCTGCACTTTGAATACAGTATTTCTAGCTTTTTTTCCCACTTAATATTCATCTTTTTGGGGCTCTATTATCTTGAATTTATAGTGTGATGTCTGTTATTAATTTTGTTAGTAAAGTTCTTGGACATTATTAATTCAAATATTTCTTCTGTTCTTTTCTCTTTTCTCTCCTTTATGTATTCTAAGTATATGTACATTAAACTTTCGATATTATTCCGTAGTTCTTGGATATTCTATACTGTGTTTTTGACATTCTCCTTTTTCTGTTTGTGTTATATTTTAGAAAGTTTCTATTTACTGATTTATTCCTAACTTTCTTGAGTCCAGTAATGATCCTGCCAAAGTCATTCTTTATTACTAATACTATTTTTATTTTTTAATTTTCAGCATATAAATTTGATTGTTTCTTAGCATTTTAATTTCTCTAAGTAAAACCAGACATTACCCATTTGACTTTGCATAAGGCTTACTTTTTCTATTAGCATCATTAACATATAATTGCAGTTATTTTAATACTCTGTCTGGTAATTCTAACATCTGTGTCATATCTTAATCTGATTCTGATTAAGATAGGTTTTTTGGTTTCTTCAATGTTTCCTGTTTGTTTTTTTTTTTTTTTTTTTGTTACCAGACACTATATCTCACACTTTATCACTTAACAATGTATAGCCAATCACTAATCAAATATTATTTCTGTAAACCAATGAGAATTCATTACAGAACTTTGTATGACACACTCCCTGTCCTGTTTTTTTTTTTTTTTTTTTTTTTTTTTGGTTGTTGCTGTTGTTGTTTTTGTCCTTAAAATTAGCCTATAACAAAGACAAAATGGAGCTTACATCCAAAGTTGCTTGGGTCTGAGTCTTTCAGGCAGCCATCCTTATTTTGGCTCAAGTAAACTCTTTAAATCACCTTTTGTGTTTCAGCCTCTTCCTTTTAGGTCAATCTACTTCTGGGATGCACAGTTTTAGTTTTTCCTCTTACATAAAACAAAAAGGATAGTGCTAGGGCAAAATTCCCTTCCCCAAATAGAATAATGTCTTAGATTTGTCTTCTGGCAAATTCCATACTCCTGGAGATTAGGCTTTTGTTAGGAAGAAGACTCTGGAAGGTTTTTAAACCTAATGTGTACTACGCATTTTAGTTAATAATGATGTACTCATAGCGCTTCGTCTGCTGTAACAAATGTTCTCATTAATACAAGACGTTAACCAGGGAAAACTGTTTGCAGGGGAAAATAAAATATATGGGAACTCTCTATACTATCTGTTTAACTTATTTGCAAACCTAAGACTATGTTTGAAAATATAGTCTATTAGCTTAACACACACACACATACACACACACACACACACACACATTTTGTGGAATTCAGCAGAAAAGTATTTTAAAAGAAATATATGATCTTAAATTTTTATGGTCAAAATAATGAAGGCTAAGCATTCATTATGTATCTAGCCTAAGAAATTAGGAAAAAACAATAGAACAAATCCTTAAATATGAAAAAGAACACAATAAACATAAGAGCAAACAATAAAGTATGAGACAAACATGTAATATGCTCATTTTTTAAAAGATTAATGAAATACACAAAACCCTAAGAAAATGACCAATGGAAAAAAAAAGCATATGTCAACAAAAATTTTGAATAACATAGCATAAATAACAAGAAAAAGAAAACAGCAGGATTGACTCAACAATTTCAGAAAACTGCTGTTGCAAATCTGAAAATTATTTCTATGAAAAATATACCTTTCAGAAATTGACTCAAAAAACAAAGACAAAAAAACTCTAGATGTAAGCCTGATATAGAAATGTAAGCCACCAAAAAATTATTTGCCTCCATAGCCCAGCAGTAAATGTGACGATACATACACAAGTACCAGTTTTAAATAGTTATGCAGGTAATAATACTTACGCAGGCACAATCCAAAATTGATAAATTCAACCTCATAAAAATAAAAAGAATTGCCATGTTGAGAACCCTGTTAAGAGAATGAAAAGATAAACTACAGACTGTGAGGAAATATTTGCAAAGCACATATCTGACAGAAAATTTGTATCAACAGTATATAAATGACTCATAAACCATATTAATAAAAAATGTGAAATGGACAGAAAACATGAGCAGTTATTTCACAAAAGAGGAAATACAGTGCATAAAAAATGTTCAACACTTTTGGTCACTAGGGAAATACAAATTTAAACCATGATAATATATTAATATGTTACATATCTATCAGAATAAATAAATTAAAAATACAGTACAAACACAAAATACTTGCAAGGATGTACAAAAACTAAGTTGTTTTTACATTGCTGGTATAAATGCAAAATGAGACAATCAGTCTGGAAATTAATTTGGCATTTTCTTTTAAAACTAAAAATATACTTTATCTGCATCCTAGAAATTCACTCTTGGACATTTATCCTAGAGAATGAAAACTAATATTCACACATACACCCACATGCACACCCCCGAACATGAATATTCTTAATATCTTTATGAAGAATATTTGGGTTACAGTTTTCATCTTTACCTGTAATAGCCAAAAAACTGTAACCCAAATAGTCTTCAATGGTAAATAAACTGAAGTATATCTATTCCCTGGAATGATACTCCATAAGAAAACAAATTCTTATTACACACACAACTTAGATGGGTCTTTGGGGAGTTATGTTAACTGAGAAAAGCCAATCAAAAAAGTTTACATAATGTATGATCCAATGTATTTATGATTCTTAAAATAATGTTATTGTATGACTAGAAAACAGATTAGAAGTTTCCAGAGGAAAAGGCTTTTGGGGGAAGAGGTATAGGTAGCATGTGGTAGAAAATCAGTTCTGCACCTTGACTGTAATGCTGGTTACACAAAGCTACACATGTAGGAAAATTGCATAGAACTACACACATGTGCACGAGTGCATGTAAATGTTTGTGTGACTGTTAAAATTTTTAAAAACATCATGGGTTGTATTAAAATCAGTTTTATGTTGTTGACATTGTAGTACAGTTATACACAATAACACTGGAGGAGAGAGAGGCAGAATGCATGGGACTTCCACGTACGTGTTTGTATGAATGTGTCTGTCTATATCTATACCTACCTATATCTTCTGGTTGGTCTATAATAATATCAAAATTAAAAGCTAAAAACTAATATATCTCTTATAACAAGAAAATACGATAAGTATATTTTGAAGTAACTAAAATACACTAAATCTGGAGCTTCAGAATAATTCAGTAATATAATACATGGCATTTTCCTTTTAATTAAATCATAACTAATTTTCAAAAAACAGATGTAAAATATAATTTTTTATATTATATGACACCATATAATACATCGTATAACACCAACTTGACAAAATTACCATTTTGGAATGTGGTCATTCAGGTATAGATAGATAGGTGCTGAATGTATCTAACATCATTTGTTACCAACAATTTTCTATGAAAATGATTTTTAACAAACACATTTAATTTTCATTAATATCATTAACTTTTGCTTTATCACTTTTTACTATTCTTCCAATGATTTCTCTCTATTTAATTTTTATTAAATTATTTCAATCAGTCATTTCTTAGTTGGCAGTTCTTGAAATTCATTTTTAGATTTCCTCTAAGGCATTGTTCATATTGTCCCACACAGAAAGTTACATGTATAAAATGTATAAAATGTTGTCTTTTTTTTTTTTTAACTCAACACTTGGAGAGTTAGGCTTAGCAGTCATTTGGCAATTTGAAAAATATTCTTTATTGTTGTTTTTGTATTTTTGAATTTTTGTACTTAATATAATGACATGAACTCAAAATTCTAAGTGTTAAGAAACACATGTTCATTTTGAAAGGCCTTAATATAAGTATGTATTTCATATTCAAGTACCTTTTATTTATCTTACATTAAATGATAATCGTACTAATTTTTAGTGATCCTCACATGACACTTTAAAAAGTATTTTATAAGTTTTATGCCATGTAATAGTCACATAATCCTATGACCTAGGTACAACGTACATATATAAAGTAACTGAGGAAGAGAGGATAGTAAATTGTTTTAATATCATGGAGAATAAATGGAAGAAAAATCTTTTTAAGAAAAACTGTTTAATGCTTTCTATGTATGATGTGCATTTTGGCATACTAGAGATATAGTAGGGGCATAGAAAATAAAACAAAACAAAATATATGCATCTTGCATGTAGCTATGTACATACTTACATCTTACATCTTAAGTAAAGAAAATATATATATTTTTTACTTTTTGAGGTATTAGTTTCTTCACTGATTCAAGTCATGCATGTAATTAATTTGTTCTCAAAGCCAGTTAATGAGTCTGTGTGGTATGAGTAAGAAGTAGTAACTGTAATTTTACATGAAAGCAGAGACAAATGTTCCTCCCTGAAGTACGGTCAATAATGTGGCTCCTTTAGGCCAAGATCTTTGCTTTATCCAATATCAAAAGTTCTCCTACTCAAATAAAAGTCAGAAAATACCCACCTCTTACAAAAGAATAATTATCTACTATAACTTTAAACCCACAATTTGAACTGTGCTCTTCAAGTCAGCCTGGAGCTGGTCAAGTTGTGGCCCTCCAGCATTCAGCACCATGGCCAGAGCACAAATTGGAAAAAGGAAAAAAGAAAAAAAGTCTGGGGGAAAAATATGCACAAGGGGCCACAAGCAAAAGTTTTCCTTTCTTTCACTTAATGTAAGCCTCCTGAAATGAAATGTGTGGCCCTGGTTATTTAAATGCAAGTGATTGAGTGTGTGACACTAGGGCCTGCATGCCTGAGCAAATGTTGGCCTGGCAAGTTTCCCTTTGCTCTCTTTTGGCACATGCCATTGTTTTACTGTTTATTTGTAAAAATATAGGCTGTTTTTGTTTTGTTGTGTTTTTTTTTTTTTGCTGTTTTTTTAGGGGGGAGACATTTTTATATTAAGTTTAAAGAATTATCCTGCTTTATATCCTGATTGCTATCTATAGCACATATTTTACAAAGAAGAATTTTCAATTAAATTCATCTAGTCTAGTTTGTACAAGTCAAAGCGATAAAGATACATAGACTTTAGGCAATATAAAACAAATGCTGATTTACTAGTTCAAGTGTTGAATGTGCTCCCCAAGTGAACTCTTTATTTGCTATATTAATCTGCATTACTTTCAAATATTACATATGATATTAAATCTGGGCAGCCGAAGAGTCCACATAAGATGAACTAAATCATAGTTGGTGTAAAATATTGCTTATTTTTCACTGCCTACTTCTCTTCGTCAGGAAGCAAGGCCAGATTCTTCATGTAATGGAATCTCTTCTTCTTTAATTTCTGTTTATGTTGTTCATAAAGGATTCATTTTGCTGTTCATTTCTAAGGTGGGCATGTAACCTGGGACTAGCCACTCGGATCTATGGATGTCAGATCCAAGTTGGGCCAATTACATCAGCTTCGTGTTAACTGATGTATTTATAATGAAAGGAATTTTTGTTCCTTCAAAGATCACAGATGCCAAAAATAATATATTGGCAGTACTGAAGCCCATCTTCACTGCTACATGGAAGAAAGCTCATTTGAGGATAAATAAAAGGAAAACAAATCAGAAAGACCAGATATGCTAACTGACATTCTTCCTTTTATTTTTATTATTATTATTTTTAAAAATTTAATTGTAATTTCTGTGGGTATATAGTAAATGTATATATTTATGGGGTATATGAGATACTTTGATACAGGTATGCAATGTGTAATTATCGCATCATGATAAATGGGGTGTTCATCACCTTAAGCGTTTTTGTGTTACAAATCAACCAATTACACTCATTTCTTTTAAAATGTACAATTAAATCATTATTGACTATAATCACCCAGTTGTGCAATAAAACAGTAGGTCTTATTCATTCTTTCTAACTACCTTTTTGTACCTGTTAACTGTCCCCACTTCTACGCACACCACGCCCCCTACCCCCACCCCCAATACCCTTCTCAGCCTCTGGTAACGATCCTTCTATTCTCTGTGTTCATGGGTTCAATTGTTTTGATTTTTTGATCCCACAAATAAGTGAGTACATGGAATGTTTGTCCTTCTTCTTTCTGGGCCCGGCTTAATATTTCACTTAACATAATGATCTCCAGTTCCATCCACGTTGTTACAAATGACTAGATCTCATTATTATGGCTAGTTAGTTCTCCATCGTGTATATGCACTACATTTTTTAAAAATCCATTCATCTGCTGATGGACACTCAGGTTGTTTCCAAATCTTAGCTATTGTGTACAGTGCTGCAACAAACATAGGAGTTCAGATATCTCTTCAATGTATTGATTTCCTTTCTTTTGGGTATATACCAAGCAGTGGGATTGCTGAATCACATGGGAGCTCTATTATTAGTTTTCAAAAACTAGTAATTTTGACCATGTGTGGTCAAAATTATATTATTTCTTCTTTTTTAATGTTTTAAGACTTGTTTTGTGGTCTGTCCTTGAGAATGATTTATGTGCTCAGGAGAATAATGTGTATTCTACAGCTGTTGTGTAAAATGTTCTGCAAATACCTATTAGGTCCATTTGTTCTACACTGAAGATTAAGTCTGATGTTTTTATATTGATTTTCTGTCTGGAAGATCTGTCCAAAGCTGAAAGTGGCATGCTGAAGTCTCCAGCTATTGCTGCAGGCAAGTCTAGCTCTTTAGCTCTAATAATGTTTGCTTTATAAACCTGGGTGCTTAGCATTGAGATGCACATTTACATTGTTTATCTACTTGTTAAATTGACCCCCTTATCATTATATAATTATATCCTTCATCTCTTCTGATAGCTTTTGTCTTGAAATCTACCTTGTTTGCTATAAGTATAGCTATTCCTGCTCTTTTTTGGTTTTCACTGACATGGGGTATCTTTTTCCATCCCTTTATTTTGAGTCTATATGTATCTATTAATATATAGGTAAAATATGTTTCTTTTAGGCCATGGATCATTGGGTCTTATTTTTTTCATCCACTCACCTACTCTTTATATTTTGAATGGAGAGTTTAATTTATTTATATGCAATGTTGTTATTGATAAGTAAGTGCTTACTTCTGGCATTTTGTTATTTGTTTTCTGGTTGTCTTTTGGTATTCTCTTTCTTCTTTTCTCTCTGCCTCTCTTTTTGTAATTGAAGGTGATTGTCTCTTGTGGTATAATTAATTTTCTTGCTTTATGTGTGTGTGTGTGTGTGTGTGTGTGTTCATTGAATGTTTATTGATCCGAGGTTACCATAATGCTTTCAAATACTATCTTATAACCCCTTATTTTAAGATAATGACCACTCAACGCTGATTGCATAAACCAACAAGCAAAAAGAAAACTAATAAAAATTCTACATTTTTTTTTTTTTTTGGAGACAGAGTTTCGCTTTTTGTTACCCAGGCTGGAGTGCAATGGCGCGATCTCGGCTCACCGCAACCTCCGCCTCCTGGGTTCAAGCAATTCTCCTGCCTCAGCCTCTCAAGTAGCTGGGACTACAGGCACGTGCCACCATGCCCAGCTAATTTTTGTATTTTTAGCAGAGACGGGGTTTCACCATGTTGACCAGGATGGTCTCGATTTCTTGACCTCGTGATCCACCCGCCTCGGCCTCCCGAAGTGCTGGGATTACAGGCGTGAGCCACCGCGCCCGGCAAAACTACATTTTAACTTCATTCCCCTGCTTTGTAAGTTATGTTGTTTCTTTTCATGTATTATGATACTATCTATGTCTTATAAAGTTGTACTTATTATTTTTGGTTGGTTTATCATTTACTTTTTCTGCTTAGGGTAACAGTACTTTATACCTCACAATTACAGTGTTATAACATACTGGTTTCTCTGTACTTAATTTACCAGTGCTTAGTATTACTATTACCAGTGAGCTTTGTAACTGCAGATGATTTCTTCTTGATCATTAACAACTTTTTCTTTCAGATTTAAGAATTCCCTTTAGTATTTCTTTTAGAACAGATTCGGTGTTGATGAAAGCCCTCAGTTTTTGTTTGTCTTGGAAGGCCTTTATTTCTCCTTCATGGCTGAAGGATATTTTCAAGAGAGTTACTTTCTAGGTTAATTTTTTTTTTCCTTCACCACTTTAAATATGCCATACCGCTCTCTCCTGGCCTATGATGTTTCCACTGAAAAGTCTGTTGCCAGATGTTTTGGGGCTCTATTACATGTTATTTGCTTTTTTGCTCTTGCTTTTAGAATCCTTTTTAAAATCTTTATCTTTGGAAATTTGACTACTAAATGCCTTGAGGTAGTCTTGCCTGGATTAAACTTGCTTGGTGTTCAATAAACTTCCTGTATTTGGATTGGTATCTTTCTCTAGGTTTGGAAAGATCTCTGTTATTATCCATTTGTATGAAATGTCTAACACTGTTTTTCTCTTCCTCTTCTTTAAGGCTAATAACTCTTGAATTTTCCCTTTGGTGGCTATATTATAGATCCTGTAGATATGCTTCATTTTGTTTTATTATTTTGTTTTCTCTGTGTGTTTTCAAATACCCTGTCTTCAAACTCACTAATTCTTTCTTCAGCTTGATCAATTCTGCCACCGAGTTTCTGATGCATTCTTCAGTATGTCAATTGCATTTTTAATTCCAGAATTTCTGGTTGAGTTATTATTATTATTATATATTATTGTACTTTAAGTTCTGGGTACACATGCAGAATGTGCAGGTTTGTCACATAGGTATAAACGTGCCATGGTGGTTTGCTGCACCCATCAACTTGTCATCTACATTAGGTATTTCTCCTAATGCTATCCCTCCCCTAGGCTCCCATCACCCAACAGGCCCTAGTGTGTAATGTTTCCCTCCCTGTGTTCATGTGTTCTCATTTTTCAACATGCAGTGTTTGTATCAGATTTCTCTTCTTGTATCAGTTTGCTGAGAATGATGGTTTCCAGCTTCATCCATGTCCCTGCAAAGGACATGAATTCATCTATTTTTTTTTGGCTACATAGTATTCCATGGTATATATGTGCCACATTTTCTTTATCCATTCTATCATTGATCGGCATTTGGGTTGGTTCCAAGTCTTTGCTATTGTGAACAGTGCCATAATAAAAATGTGTTATCTTAAATTTGTTTCAGTTTCCTCAAAACAGATATTTTGAATTCTCTGTCTGAAAAGTTACATATCTCCATTTCTTCAAGACTGATCCCTGATGGCTCATTTGGTTCCTTTTTGAGGTCATGATTTTCTGGATGGTCATGATATTTGTAGATGTTTGTTGGTGTCTGGGCTTAAAAAGTTAGGTATGTATTGCAGTTTTCTCAGTCTGAGCTTGTAAGCATCCTTCTTGATGATGTTTTCTAAATATTCAAAAGGACTTGATCTAAGCTATATTTGCTTTAGGGGGCACCCTAAGCCCACTAACACTGTGGTTCTTACAGACTGGTGGATGTACCACCTTGATGGTGTTGCAGATCTGGAAAAATTTTTCTGGATTACCAGATAGAGACACTTGTTCTCTTGCCTTACTTTCTCCTAAATGAACAGTCTCTCTGTTTCTCTCTCTCTCTCTCCTTGTCACCTGGAGCTGTGGGTAGTGTGACACAAGCACACCTGTGGGTATCACCATTGAGACTCCAGTGAGTCATACCTTAAGCCAGCACAGTACTGGGTGTCACCCAAAGCCGGCTATATCCACTTCCTGGCTATGGTCTATGCTCATTCAAGTCCCTGGGTCTCTATAATCAAAAAGAGTCAAAATCAGCCAGGCCTGTGTCCTTTCCTTCAGGATGGCAAGTTCCCCAGGTCCTGGACATGTACAGAAGTGCTATCTGGTAGCCAGCTACTAGAGTTAAACATCTTAGAAGTCTACCTGGTGTTCTATTGTACTGTGGATGAACTGCCACTCAAACCACAAGATACTTTTCTTGCTATTCTTTACAGCCCTTTTGAAAGTCAGAAGAGCCTCACTCACTGGTCACCACAACCACAGGCCTACAGGGAGTACATCTATACTGCTACTACTGTTTGTTTAATGCCCAAGGGCTCTTCAGTCTGCATGTGGTGAATGCTGCTTGGCCTGAGACTCACCCTTCAGCACAGTGGGCTCCCCTCTGGCTGATGGCAGGTTGAGAAACGCCATCCAAGAGCCAAGTCCTGGAATTGAAAACTTCAAGAGCCTGCTCAGTGCTCTAACCTCCTGTGGCCAAACTGGTGCCTAAGGCGCAAGACAAAATCTCCATTTGCTTATCTCAAGTGGAAGGAGTCTTGCTCATAGCAATCACAGTTGGGAAAGGACAGAGTCTCACCTGAAGCCAACAAGTCTCAAAGTATCACCAAAGGCCTTTGATAGAGTACTTGGGTATCACTGCTGGTTATTCAGGGTCCAAGGGCACTTCAGTTAGCAGGTGATAAATCCTGCCAGTACTTCAGCCTTCCCTTCAATAGACTGGGTTAACTTCTATCCCAGGATGTGTCTAGAAATGTTTTCTGGGACCTAGGACCTAGAATGGGGCCTCATGACTGTGACCAGTGCTTTATACTTCCGTGGCTGAGCTGGTATCCAAGATGCAAGAAAAAACTCTCCCAACTCTTCCGTCTACTCTCTCATGTGGAGGGAAGGGGTATCTTTTGGAGCCTCTAGCTGTGCACCTGTGGTTAAGTGTGGGGTGGCATCAGCACTCCTTTAGCTGACCTGGTTGATGTCTCAGTAGGTAACATGCCCCCACCTCCTAGTCTACTGTCTCTGGTCCAGTTCAGCATTATGACTTGCCTAAGAGTTGTGTCCTTGTGGCTTAGATGGCCTTTCAAGTTTAGTTATGGCCCCAGAGCCCTTTAGTTCACAGCGGCACAGCTTGCAGGGAACTCAAGTTCTGACCACTGGGATTGGTGAGTCCCCTTTGGCTAGAGTCATTTAAATGCTCCTTCCATGGGTGGGCATCAGCTGAGTTTGGTCCTTTTTTGTTTTCTTTTATAGTAGGACAGCACTTAGTTCAATGTCTTGCACATGCTGTACCCTCCCTCTTCTCAGTGCACCACAACACACTCTGCACCACACCACTGTTGCCATGGGGATAGGGGAGGGATGGCATCATCAACTGAAGACTTTTTCTGCCTCTTCAGTGCCTCTCTCAGGGACGTGAAGTTAAAACCAGGTACTATGAGTGCTGTTTTGTATGTAGATGGTTGCTAAATTGGTGTCCTTGCAGGGCAGATATCACTGGAGCCTTCTATTTTGCCATCTTTCTCTATCCTTCCTTCCCAATTCTATTAAGCTCTCTGTCTTATTTGCTAACTGGTCTTCTTGATGTCCTGCATTTTGTGAGAATTAATTGACTTATTATTTTACATTATTAATTATCTTCTGACATTGTTGATTATCTTATTTAGCCTTTTGATTAAAGGCATTAACAAAAACATTCCAAAGAATATTGTCTTTTCATCCAGGTATGGTGGCTTACAACTGTAATTCTAGTACTTTGTGAGGCCAAGGTAGGAGGATTGCTTGAGCCCAGGAGTTCAAGACCAGCCTGAGCAACACAGGGAAACCTTGTCTCTACAAAAAATTTTTTTAAAAATAGCCAAACATGGTGGTGCACACCTGTAGCGCCAGCTACTTGGGAAGCTCAAGCAAGGGGATTGCTCATGCCCAGAAGGTTGAGGCTGCAGTGAGCTATGACAGCACTACTGCAACCCAATGTGGGTGACAGAGTGAGACCCTGTCAAAAACAAAAAAGAAAAAAAAATTGTATTATTTATTCTTTTACATCATTGGTTTATGCTCTGATTAGCTTCTCTATCAAACTTTAATTGCCATGCTGGGTGCCTTTCCAGGTACATTTTGCATTTTTAAACTACTTGGGAGTAAGCAATGAATGTCAGCCACTCTGAACATGTAGGGAGTGAGAGTAATTATAGCTTGCTGAGAATTACTAATCTGTTCATGGTATGTTTTCTTATTTTCAAGGATTTTTGCATATTTGCTACTTCTAAATAATCCAAGTTTATTTTATTGAGAATAAAATAAGGAAGGATTAATCAAAAGCACCCATTCCATGATTCTTGACAGCAAGTTATTTGAAATCATTTTTACTCCTCTATAGTTAAAGAAACATAGTTTACGGAAGTAAAGGAGAAAAAAAAATCTGTATTCAAAATATATTATGAGTCCCAGGCTTACAGTTTTCAATCTCTCTCCCCCATTTTCATTTATTTTACTCAGAAACAGCATTAACAAATGTGCACACCCTGAACTCTATATTAATAACTCATCTCATTCTATTTCGCTGAATGTAATAAGGTTTAGTTTTCTAATAAAGAAGGAGAGTAAGAATAAAAAGGAGTAAAGAATTTGCAAACTGACCGAATTTAAAACTATTACTGAGGCTCTTAGTCTGTGTTCTTTTCTCCAATCACTTCAGCAGACATACGAGCGTGCTCAGAAAAGCCAGAGAAATCTCTGTGCACTGAGCGGGAGTGCACTTCAGTGTGTGATGCAGATGGACTTGCAATGGCAAGCCATTAATTGTCCAAGCAGTTTTATAATTTTCTACTGTTTTGGAATCAACTGGACCTCATATCTCTGCCTTCGATTCCAACTCCAAAAGTTCCCTTGGTAGGAATCCTACAAATGGATCATTTTATACTTTTCTGTAATAATTCAGTCAGGTTTTACTAGATCAGACAAGCAGGAGATGAGTTTTCCATAACCTTTTATTCTTGCCAGGAAATCTCCAGGCTTGGTTACATTTCTGTCTTTGGGTGCTAATTCCCCAGCTTCTGTTTTCTATTTCAGTTGGATGAATTCCTTCAATGTCAGGTCCATGACCTCAGTGAGCTCATGGGGCTCCCTCAAATATGACCAGGACACAGATTTGTAACTTGCTTGGCACATCATTTCCAAAATGCCCAAGTTCAAGCTTCCATGTTCCCCCAGGTGTAAGCTGCTGTGAGGTAACCTATTATCCAAAATTGCAGATTGTTTATGAATCAATTTTTTCCCCAAATGTACTTATTATTCAGTGGATCTGCTAGGAAATCCAACATTAGAGACTAACATAACAGACTTTGGATTCAGAGCTCCTGAGTTTGAACTCTGACTCTCCCATTTACCAGCAAAGTGATGGTGGTAAAAATATTTAATATTTTTTGTAACACTTAATGATTGAACAATCTGTTTTTCTAACTCCCATTAATAAAAGTGAAAAAAAATTAGTCTGGATTTCAAAGCCATCTGAAATATGACTCCATCAGATAGTTCTTCACCAAAAGTTGGCTTTCTCCCTATATTATAAATTCCACTCAATTATGTGACCCATTGTTTGTAAAATGTTATTAATTCTTTCTCTTTTATGCTCATACAAATACTTCTTATCCTCTATGTTCCAATACAAACCATACTTCCTTTATGCTATATTCCAACACTACTGGACCTCATATTTACAAACCTTTTCTCTAAACACTTAGGTTGTTTATAATCAGTGCTTCATTACATTATCTAGTTCAGAATTTTCTACACTTTTTAAAAATTTTAATCTATCTACCTAGGAGGGAATAAAAGCTGATGCTTCATGAAGTTGGGAAATAATGGATTAAATATAATTAAATATGTTGCTTGAAGTCAAGACTTTTTGCAAAATATTCTTACTATATAATTTATTTTCAAAATGGGCTAAAGTATACAATATTTTCTAAAATTATTACTAGATAGTACATTTTGAAAAGCAAAGCTAGCAGTATTGATCAGTGGAACACTTTTTGGAGCACAGTATTCTAGCTTAATTTGATTATTTCTTAAATTGTAATATCAATTTTCCTAAAGTATACATTTCTTCAGGGTCTACCTAGCTACATTATGCTTAGAAAAAAAATGAATTACCATTGTTAGTTATTAGAGACACATGGAAAACACTTCAGATTCAGTCAAGAAAAATGAAAATCACAAAGAGAAGAAATAAAAAGTAGAAATTAAAAGTATGTCTACTTTGTTTTTGTTTTTTTTTTTTTTTTTTTTTTTTGAGATGAAGTCTTGCTCTATCACCCAGGCTGGAGTGCAAATGTGCACTTCAGCTCACTGCAACCTCTGCCTCCCAGGTTCAGGCAATTCTCCTGCCTCAGCCTCCTAAGTAAGGGGATTACAGGTGTGTGCCACCATGCCCAGCTAATTTTTGTATTTTTAGTAGAGATGGGATTTCACCCGGTTAGTCAGGCTGGTCTCAAACTCCCGACCTCATGATCCACCCGCCTCAGCCTCCCAAGGTGCTGGGATTACAGGCATGAGCCACTGTTCTTGGCCAAAAGTACATCTATTTTGTGATTTTCATTTTTCAGTTTCATTACAATCTCCAGTGGGGTTTAATCTCCATTTCCCCACTGAATCACTGGCATTGATACGTTCCATATTTATCAGAAGAACAAGGGAAGGAGAACGTTTATGAGTGATATAGAATAAAGGACTTATTATAAGCATTACATGTCACATAATTATGGGATCTGGCAAGAACGGCAAAGAAAGACCCAAAGTTGTACTAGGTCAGGGCTAATGGAAAGAAACCTGGGCTTGAAGTAGGAAAGAATGAAGACAAATTGAAGCCAGAGAATAAGGACACAAAGCAGACATTTGTTCAAATCACAGGACAAACCAGGACCCATAGGGACAAACTGGGAGCATGTGTCTACCAGTGCCTCCAACCTTGTCAGCACAGAAGCTGGCAACATTTGTTTTACAGTTGAGTCCCTGACTCCCAACTCAAGAGACCTCAACAGGAGAGACTCCGCATGGGCTGGAGAAGCTACTGATTCATACTAACAAGGTGAGTATCCATTATCCTACACAGACCTTCCAAATCTGACTGCTGACTCATACTAGCTACTACTGACTCACACTAGCAAGGTGAGTATCCACTGACCTACACAGACCTTCCAAATCTGACTACTGACTCATACTAGCTACTACTGACTCACACTAGCAAGGTGAGTATCCATTGACCTACACAGACCTTCCAAATTTAAGAAAAATGTAAATTTTTCTTATGGCCAACCCGAAGTTGTAACCATCTAGGGCACGATATTCTGGAAAATAAAGTCCTTATTTAGTTAGACTGACACAGTGAAAAACACCACATCACAGAGTCATAGGATGAGAAAAGATATTATAGTCAATTATCCTACCCTTCCTACCCTACAGAGGAGAAAACAGAAACTCAAGGAGGTGGTATTTTGTTCAAAAATTATAGATAGCTAGAGTTGGAATGGAGAGATGAGTTGGTAGTTCTGATTCCTAGTCTATTACTCTCTCCTATTGCTTATTTAAGAATCGCAATGGTCTAGAATAGGTTTTATAAATTATTATACCCCTACACCTCTGAGGAATTCACTTAGTGGGACATACTTTTATATGGCCAGATGTATCTAAATCTTATTCTGTAGCCATTACTTTCATCTCTTTTTTTCAGCAAACACATGAATACTACAAATGAGTAGTCCAGGGTCTGTTTTCTTATTTGTAAGGTAAGCATTTCCACCATACCTAAATTTCTAGTTTAGGGTTTCTCAGTCTGGGAACTCTTGACATTTGAAGTTGAATAATGATTTGTCACATATGTGAACAGGGAGAGGGACTGTCCTGTGTACCACAGGATGCAAAGCAACACCATTGGCCTCTACCCACTAATACCAATAGTACCCCTCAGTTGTGATAATAAAAAACGTCTGTCGTCACTGATAAATATTCCCTTGGGGTGAGGGAACAGGAACAAGTTTTCCCTTGTTAAGAATTACTGGTCTAGCAATTATTTTATTTAGAAAAACCAAACCAATCTTCTTTTCAAGCACTATCCGTATGTCAAAAAATCTTTTTTCAAACTATAAAAAAAATTTCATTCTCTGAATTCTAAACTAGAACCTTTCCAGCTACTTCCATTGTGAAGCTATTTTTGTTCCTGCTGTGAATTCAACCTATTCTACAGTAAGAGTATACAAAGCAAGCAGTGATATCCCCTATGAAAATATTCTGTGCATTTCTTATATAAAATTGTTTATTTAGATAATATCCTGGAAAATTAATAATAAAGTTGAGAAGTAGGATCAGATGTCATCCAAAATAAAGACCTGCTTAAAACATTACCTCTCCGTTATTTTACAAGGTGTACTGAGGTCTCCTTCAGAGCCCACATACCTTCCCATGCATAAAGCCACAGCTATGGTACACCAAATTGCATGTACTCTAGGGCAATCCTGATATAAGATCAACTAGTACTAGTAACAGGGTCCAAGATATTTTCTCTTTCTAGCTACAGTTTTCTATCCTTTCAGTGGAGTAAACAATTAATAAAGAGATGTCATTAAAAAGAAACGTGCTTGGCCAGGCGCGGTGGCTCACGCCTGTAATCCCAGCACTTTGGGAGGCCGAGGCGGGTGGATCACGAGGTCAAGAGATCAAGACCATCCTGGTCAACATGGTGAAACCCTGTCTCTACTAAAAATACAAAAAAAAAATTAGCTGGGCATGGTGGCGCACGCCTGTAGTCCCAGCTACTCGGGAGGCTGAGGCAGGAGAATTGCCTGAACCTGGGCGGCGGGGGTTGCAGTGAGCCGAGGTCGCGCCACAGCACTCTAGCCTAGCGCCTAGTGACAGAGTGAGACTCTGTCTCAAAAAAAAAAAAAAGAAACGTGTTTGTTTCAGCCAAAATAAGGTCAGCCATGAACACACTGTTTATCTTTGTCCTTCAAAAACACAAGAAGTAAAAAAAAGAATTGATAAAGATGTAAAATTTCTTTGGTAGCTTCTTAAAACCTTCCCCTTTGCAGACCCCACTGGCATTTTTAATTTTGAATATGATCATCTCATATTTAATATCTGCCAATGACTTCCAACTAACCCTTCAAGTTGGGGAAGGGTTTCCACACCATGAGCTAGAAGACACTTCTTGGTTTGGACTACCTATATCTTGACCTCATCTTCCATCACTCTCTCTTTTGAGAACTATATTTTGTCTAAACAGATCTTTCTGTTCCTGAGAATCTAAGAAGCTTATTACCTCTGTTTCTGTTCTTCTTTCTTGAAAGATATCTTTTCTACTTTTCAAAGTTAGTTCCTCCTAGCACTCAAGTCTGATGAAAATTAAAATTTCCAGGCTCCCTCTGATAAATTCTGATTCATTGGTCTGAGGGAAAGCCCCAAAATTTGCATTTTTATAAGAACCTGAGGCAATGTTGAGGCTGACAGTTCACTCTACACATTGAAGAGCTCTAATTTCCAGTTCTTAAATAGTGCAATTGCAGTCCTTATAAGCAGTTGAGGCTTCCTCCACTTCTATAGAAATAAGTACTGAAGAAGACATTGTCTTTTTTTTCCATCTATATAATTATCTCCCTTATTATGAAAATCTTTATTTCAGTTGACTGTTTAATCTTTTTAGACACTTTTTAGACACTTCTTCTTTTTAGACACTTATGTTGTCATATTTGCAAGTGAAGGTGAAAAAAGTGTGCCTATATCTCCAAACCTACTTCATTTCTTATAAGCTTACATATGACACATACATACATATACGTAGACACATATATACACACATATATGTATGCATACATGTGTGTATATGTATCATTTGTTATATATATATATATGAGATATATATATAGATATATATATATATATATCTATATATATATCTCATTTGTTTTCTATGTGTGGGGTGTGTGTGTGTGTAATTCAGGAGAATCCTATTGCCAACACTCTTTATTTCACACACTGTCCCACCTGATGCAATGGCACTTGCAACAGTGGATTAGTTAGGCAAAATACAAGCAAATTTAAGTGTATTGTCCTAGTTCCCCTATACTGTCACTAAGTAAATTTCTCAATTGGTAAGTTATGATTGTCAAAGCTGTGAAAAGAAGCTTAAGATTTATTGTTGCCCATTTTGGTACATGTGAAGTAATTTTTTACTGTTACTGTCATCAAAATCATGGAAGGTTTTGGAGTGTGTCTGGGATGGAAACTATTCTTGCTCTGGGGAGGAAGTACAGAGTGTACTTTATGTAAAGTCTATTGCTTCAATTCTCACGCTCTGCCTTCTGCCAGAAAATGAGGTTGTTTGCCATTGAGAGGCTTGAGAAGTGCCGAAATGAACTGATTTCAATAAATGTAAACAAAAATATGACAATATCTAATCTAAGCTTTTAGGAGAAGCTTCAAATGAATATACAAGAAAAAAATAACCCTAACAATGGTAAAAATTCAAGAGTATTTAAACTAAATTGTTAGATTTTTCTTATTCTTTTACTTTGCATTTCAATTCTCTAGTGACATGATGGGTAATTTGTATCACGTGTACACCAAGAACTGTATGAATGTCTGCAATGCCCTCTGGCCAGTATTCAATGCTAAACAATGATGTAATATATATCATAATTTCAATGTTATGGTCTCATAGAACAAAACAACTGTTTAGTAAAAAAAGAAAAACTAACTGGGCTATTGAATGTTTTGTTTGCTTGTTTGTTCTGAAACAGCTTGGTAGTTTAATGAAGCATGCAAATGAAGAAATCACATAACTTCTTAAGTACTCATCCATGTAATTTTACGTGAAAACAGTAATTCTTGAATAACCCTTAAATAATAGCCACAGACTGAAGCAAGACCTCTGGCTGGGAACATTACCTTCACAATATCAATATATCAGCAATTAATCTTTTGCATACACTTCCTAATTCACATGATCCTTGCTTAATTCATCTTGCCTATTAGATTTCTAACTTCAGAGATTTCAAAAGGGAAAGTCTGTAACTAAATATAGCTCAATAAATTACAGATTTCTTTAGTTGGAAATAGAAAAAAAAATGGTTAGGATGTATGTAAATCAATGTGAGGATTAGCATCACGAGTTTTGCAACACTCCACAAATAAAACAGAAAAATTGCGACTCTTTATGGCAAATTATTAGTGATGGTCTTGCTCATGAACTCACTCTTTTGTGAAATTCGGACTCTATGTGGGCGTGGAGGTGACTTGACCTTGTCCAATATTTCACTTGGCTGTTCAGTTCTCTCACGCTCCGGTTGTGAGAAGATTCTTCCCTGTGATGGAAACAGAGTACTGCAGATCAATGAAAGTGCCCTTTCTGGTATACTGTAGCTACCACTCCTCTGTTATGTTAAGGATGAATGGAATCTGACACACTGTTTCTCAATCTCAGGAGAGTCATATTGCCAAACAGTTGAAAGGTGCAAGGAACGGCTGTGTAGAAGAAAAGAATGGAGTAGCTGTTTAGTCAAACAGCGACTCTTAGATGATTATTCCTCTTGGGCTCCTAAAAGCTGTTTCTCTCTGGTCTTGTTATAGAATGTGAATGTGAGTCACGGAAGCAATGCCATCTCCCATTCACACAGCTCAAAGCCAAAGTCCAGTTCCTTGTTTGTCTTCCATATAAACAGGACAAATTGCTTTCTCTGCATGGTGTAATTTCATTGAAACTTTATATTCTGTTAGGTAAAGGACTCTTATTTTTCCTTCCTATTCATTCAGCAAGCACTTCATGTCATTTTAGGCACCATCTGGTAACAAGTAATATGAGGGGAAGTGAACTATGCAATAAATATGGCTTACATTTATTGAGGGCTTATTATGAGTCAGGCATTTCTGAGCTCTTTACATGTATTGACTCATTTAATATACCTATAAGATAGGTATATTATTATGCTTATTTTACAAATGAGAAAAGTTAGTCAGAGAGGGATTAGCCAGTGGTGGAGCTGAGAGTTGAATCCTGACTCTAACCATAGATGCTGTGTTGTTAATTATAGAATGGCAGTTTGCTTTAATTCCAGAGGTTAAGGGTCTATATTCTTACAGCAGCAGGAAATTAATGATTAATATGTTACATTGATTGATCTGGCTATTGCTTATAAGACTATACAGTTTGTAAAAATTTAACAATCTGTACATTTATGATATTTACCCTTGTAAATATGGCTTCAATGCATAATTTAAAATTGAAAAATAATAATCATGGATGCAAAGCTGTGGCAATGTAGAGCAGCCTGTGTGCATGAATGCTGGAGGCAAAGCTTTAACATAAGGACTCTAAGAGCTGTAATCAAGAATGTCTATATACATGGTCCTAATCAGTGTTGTCACTGTGAAACCAGTCATGCTGGAAAATCTATCCATTAGTACATATGTTTTACTATCAAACCTATAGTGTCATTCTTTCTAGGAAGAAGCAAAAGAAAGCTTACATTAACTATCATATATTAAAAGGCTAAATCAAATCATGTAATTCAAGTTTAAAATTTTGTTAATTTTTACTTCAATCTCTACCTCTCTCTCTACTACTGCCTTTGCTTTATTAAACTGCCTGTGATAAGAGGTAGTGACGCAGTTAAGATTTGGCTTTAACTAACTCACAAAACCAGGAGATAAAGATTTCAGAGGGATCAATGATAAGTGTAAGCCTTTTACTCCCAAGAAAAATCTAGTATCTGTATGATCTTTCAAGAAATCATTCTTAGCCTTGGTTTTCCAGAGTCTGGTAGAGTAGCGGCCCAGTTCTACTCTCAATCTCTAAATGGATCAATACTTAACACATTTTCTACCATGAACTTAATAGTAATAACTAATGCAGACAATGACCTACATTTGTTAAAACTGTTTTTTACACTTGGGCTTAACTAGGTACTTTTATCTATTATCTCATTTAATATTTGTGTAAACTTCTGAGGTAAGTATTTATGATAATTAATTTTGTGAGTCAACTTGACTGGGGCATTGTGTGCTCAGATATTTGGTCAAACATTTTGCTCAGTGTGTCTCTGTAGGTGTTTTTGGATAAAACTAATATTTGAATCAGTAGACTGAGTAATGCGATTGGTCTTCTAATGTAAATGGCCTGCATCCACAAAGCTGAAGGCTGGAATACAGCACAAAGTCTGACCTGACCATATAATAAGTAGGCACTCCTCCTGCCTGACTGATTGAGCTGGGACAATAGTTGTTTCTGTTTTGTATTGTTTTGTTTGTTTTTTGTTTTTGTTTCTCTCCTGTCTTCTAACTCAAATTGTAACATCCACTACTCCTGGATTGCAAGCCTGCAGGCTTTCTGGGTGGAATTTACACCATCAGATTTCCTGGTTTTGAGGCCTGCAGATTGGGACTGGAACTCACACCATGGGCTCTTCTGGTTCTCAGGTCTGTGGATGTGGACTGAAATGATACTATTGCCTTTCCCAGATCAACAGCTTGCTGACTGCAGTTCTTCTGACTTCTCAGTCTTCACAATCATGTGAGCCAATTCCTAATTTACATATGTGTGTGTGTGTGTGTGTGTGTGTGTGTGTATGTATAAGATATATATACACACATATTAATTATTGTATTTTTTTTCCAAAATGCATTCTTAAGCTAAAAGTGTGGGTGGGTATATATATATATACATATACATACATATATACACACACACACACATACATATGTATGCATATATATGTGTATGTGTATATAATATACGTATGTGTATGTGTATAATCTCCTATTATTTCCCTGGAAAAGCCTAATCCAGATTTTGGTACCTAGAATAGTTCTACAGGACCAGAATTTGAGGTTTGAGTTTTCTGAATTGGTTCTGGAATTCCTGGAACTGACTCTCTTATCTGATTAGGTTTAAAGGCACTAATGATACTATTTCTAGGAGTTAAGAGAATACAGAGAGTCCATGGCCTGAAATGCCAAAAGGGATAAACCAGTATCACCATTGAGTACTCCTTACCAACCATTTCTAAGGAGCAAGGACCTGGGTAATTGTGTATCTGATGCTTCTGAATATTCTTGGCAAACTAACAAATAGTAGATTGACATGTTTCCCCTAATAATGCTGCTGGAAAAAGGGTAAAAGGAAAGGATTGGCTTAGGAATTTGAGTTTCAAGCTTAAATGCTACATAAATGATCTGACAGCTTTTATGTCTGCCCCAATGGAGAACTTTGTCTCCTACAGCTGTTAGGCTGAGATGCTGAAAACTAAAATCAGGACCTCATCCTGAATTACAATGCAAATAGGCCCAGATTCATAGTTTGTGCGCTGTTTAAGTGAGGGCACTGATTGGAAAGGATGATATGGATAGGGAAGGAAAGTTAAAATGGGGCTATGTGGGAGGACCCTCAAGAAATTGGTAACATTGAGCCCCTACATTTTTCTTTGCCAGCAGAAGAGACCTCTTCATCCCCACTGGGAGTGTGGCTTCTCCACACTCATCTAAGAGGATTAACCATGATTGCCTGAGAAAACAGCAATGACATCCCCTGAGAAACTTGCCATAAAAGTAGGTAAATGCTGTTCCTCTAAGAACTCACCCACACTTTTAGCCTAAGAATGCATTTTGGAAAAAAATACAATAATTAACATAAAAAAGGTAAAGAACCCACTGTCTTTGTTTCTGTATCTATACCAGACTTAAAGTCTCTAAAGGCAGGTACAATGTGTTACCCACAAGGAGGTATGCTACACTCAAAATATCCACTTGATTTTCTAAATATGTAGACAGAAATCTGGGGAACATGTGTAGGAACAGATACTAAAGGTATGATGTAATAGTAGAAGAAATTATATAATAGTAGAAAAAACATAAAGTTTGATCTGACAAACCTTATGGATGTGGATCAACAAGGGGTGGCTGACATAATGCCAGACCTGCCTGGGTTTACTGTTCAGGAGGGGATTGATTCAAAGGCCTAAGGAGATTAGAATGTTACAGTGAGTCTGTCATTTAAAACCAACTCACTCACACTGAGATGATACAGAAGACATATCTTTCTACCAATACTGTGAGAAATAAATTTGTAATGGAAAATCTAACATCATTTCAGTGCTCTGTGACTGTTCTTCTCTATAGTCCAGTCCCTGCAGTGAACTGCTGTCAGTAAATTGGAAAACCTAAATACAATGTGAGTAATTGGTTCCCGGGGTGGCAGGGGTCAAGTGGTGACATTCAGCAGCCCAAGTCAAGGTGGAAGTAGTTATGTGAAGGACAGCAGAGTTGAAGCAGCAATCAGAATAGTCTGACTTGTGCAGACCTCTGCTGTTGGCTCATTTACCATGGGTGGTCCTTGAAGTGAAGTAGAAAGCATACTAAATTCTTACTTGATCTGTATAAGCAGAACATTTCTAGGTCAAGTTACCAAAAGTCTAACCTGAATCATGAAAACACAGAGACATGGCCCCACTCAGTCAATTCCCAGACTTGAGCCAGTTTAAAGACCTAGAGTCTCTTGAATAAAGAGGAATCTAGGTCCACTTATGGAAAGATCTGTGTACACTGCCAAAATTTATACCATTATTCCTTCTCCTAGTCCTCCTCAAAGTAACCTATTGCCTTTAATAGGGTGATTATTTACTGGAAAAAAGGAAATAACCAGACCTTTCAGTGACTACAAGATACTGGTTATGAACTAACACTAATCCCAGGAGACCTCAAAATTAACTATGGCCCCAGTCAAGGTAAGGACTTAGGGGGATCAGGTGTGCGGTGAAGTTTTAGCTTAGATCTATTTCATAGTGAGCTCAGTGCATCCCAAAACCTATTCTGTGATTATTTCTTCAGTTACAGAATTCATGATTGCAGTAGATCTACTCAGTAGTTGGCTTAATCCCTACTTTGGTTCCATTACCTATGGAGTGAGGGCTATTATGATGAGAAAGTCCAATTGGAACCCAGTAGAATGGCCTCTACTTAGGAAAATAGTAAGCCAATAGCAATTCTGCATACCTGGAAGAATGGCAGAGATTAGTGCCACTATCAGGATCTGAAAAGGTGCAGGGTGGTTATTCCCACCATCTTCCCATATGCAGAAGACAGATGGATCCGGGAGAATGATAATGAGTTATCTTAAGTTTGACCAGGTGATGACTACAATTGAAGCTGCTGTACCAAATGTAGCTTCACTGCTTGAGCAAATTAATACATCCCCTGGTACCAGACATGTAGCTATTGACCTTACAATTCCTTGTTCTCCATTTCTGTCAGCAAGGACTATCAGAAGCAGTTTATGGCCAGCTGTCAAGGCTAGAAATACACCTTCACTGGCCTATTTCAAGTGTATATTAACTCCCTAGCCCTAGGTTATAATTTGTTTGCAAGGATCTTGATCACCTTCTCCTTCCAAAAGATATCACACTGGTCCATTACACTGATGACATTATTCTGACTGGAACTAATAAGCAATTTTCTAGACTTATTGGTAAGATATTTGGATGTCTGAGGGTGGGAAATAAATCCCACAAAAGTTTAGGACTGAACTTAATGAAATTTCTAAGGGTCCAGTGGTATGTGGAATCACAAGATATCCCTTCTAAGGTGAAGGATACATTGTTGCATCAGGATGGTCTTACAACTGAAAAAAAAAAAAAAGAGGCATGATACCTAGTGAGCTTCTTTGGATTGCGGGAGTAACACATTCCTCATGTTGGTGTTTTATTCTGGCCCATTTACTGAGTGGCCTGAGATGCTAGTTTTGTGTGGGGCCCAATTGTTATGCAAACTGCTACAGATCCCAGCTGCTTTGCAAACTGCTCTACCACTTGGTCCATATTACCCAGCAGATCCATTTGTTCTTGAAATGTCAGTGACAGATAGGAAGGCTATTTGGAGCTCTGGCAGGACCTGATAAGTGAGTCACAGCTCAGATGCTTAGCCTGTGTCTATTGCCTCATGAAAGTTTCCTACAATCAGTCAACAGAGGAGGTGAAAACTCAGGTCTGGTTTACATATGCTTCTTCACTGTATGCAGAAAACACCTGAAAGTAGACCGTTGCAGCACTACAGCCACTTTCTAGGACATTCCTGAATGACACAGGTGAGGAGAACTTCTCCAAGGGGCTAGACCCATAGCATGTATCTGATTGTTCACTTTCTGGAAGGAGAAATGGTCTGATATGTGATTACCTACTGAGTCATGGTCTGTGACCCATGGCTGGCTGGATGGCCAGGAAATTGAAAAGAACATGATTGATAAATTGATAACAAGGAAATTTGGGGGAAAATTTTATGGATAAACATATATAAATGGGAAAAAACATGGAGGTATTTGTGCTCCATGTGAATGCTTCAAAAGGGGACATCATCAGAGGATGATTTTAATAATTAAATTGATAGAATGATCCACTGTGTGGATACCAGACAATTTCTTTCTCCAGACCCTGTCATGAACCAATGAGCTCACAAAAATGTGGTTATGGTGTCAGAGATGGAGGTGAAGCATGAGGTCAGCAAAATGGACTTCCGCTTACCAAAGCTGACCTGGCTACAGCCACCATTGGGTATTCAATTTGCCATCAGCAAAAAACAATATTGAGTCTTCAATATGGCACTATTCCCCAGGGTAATCAGTCGGCTACCTGGTGGCCAGCTGATTACGTTAGAATGCTTCCATCATGGAAGGGGCAGTGTTTTGCTCTTATTTGAATAGACACTTACTCTGGATACAGATTTATCTTCCCTACATGCAATACTTCTGGCAAAACTACTGTCTATGAATTTTCAGACTGTCTTTTTCACTGATACACTGTCTTATTCCACACAGCATTGCTTGTAATCAATACACCCCCTTCACTGCAAATGAAGTGTGGCAATGGGCCCATACCCATGGAATTCACTGGTTTTACCATGTTCCCCACCATCCTGAAGCAGCTGGATTGATAAAATTGTAGAATCGTCATTTGAGACTCAGTTACAGTACTAAGTACATGACAATGCCTTGTGGGGCTGGGGCAAGTTCTCCAGAAGGCTGTATATATGGTCTCAATCACATCCAATATATGGTGTGGTTTTTCCCATAGCCAGTATTCATGAGTCCAGAGTTGGAAATGGGAATGGCATCACTCACTATGACCCATTAGTGACCTATTGCAAAATTTTTGTTTCCTGTTTCCATGACCTTATGATCTGCTAGCCTAAAGGTTTTAGTTCCAAAGGGAGAAACATTTCCACCAGGAGATGCAACAGCGACTCTACTGAACTGGAAGTTAAGACTCTTGTCCAGGGACTTTGGTTTCCTGCTGCCTCTAAATCAACAAGCAAAGAAGGGAGTTACTTTGCTGGATGAGATGATTGATTCTGACTACCAAGGAGAAACTGACTATTCCACAATGGAGGTATGGAAGAATATGTCTGGAATAGAGCAGATTCCTTTCGATGCTTCTTAGTATTACCATGCACTATGATTAAGGTCAATGGAAAACTATAGCATTCAAATCAGGGCAGGATTATTAATGCCGCAGGCCCTTCAGGACACCCCTCAGCTGGAGTTTGGGTAACTTCACCAGAAAAAGGGATTTTCTGAAGGCAAAGGAAATGCGGAATGGCTAGTAGAGGAAGGCTGTTATAAATAACAGCTGTGACTGTGTGACCATTTACAGAAAGGAAGACTGTAGTTGTTGAGCATATCCCTCTTATCTTGTTGCCAATATGTTGCATGTATGTATATGCATGTATGTTTAACAAATATATTTTTTTCTCTCTTATTTCTTATCATGTAACATAAGATATATTCACTTTTATATCATAATATTTAAATAGCATTTGAACATTAAATACATAGTATTTTAAAAATATTTTGCATTGTAGTATGTAAGTTGTGGCACATTAAAGAGAGGAGTAAATACTTAAGCACTTTATCTCCCCTTCTGAAAAAGAGGCTGGTGTGTTTTTAGTTGTATGTAGAATTGTATCATGTGGAATTATAACATTGTTATTGTCTTTATTTGAAGATTAGGTAGGTTTAAGATGAATATAGGTGCCCATTTGAGAAGGTATGGACTTATGACGGCTGATTTTTTTTACTACAGACATCATTTTCTTATTGATACAAAATATTTTACATATTTATAGAGTATATGTAAATTTTTTTACATGTATATAATTTTTTCAAGCTTTACTGAGGTATAATCAACAAATAATTTTCTACATTAAAAGTGTACAATGTGACATTTTAATATTAGTATGCATTGTAAAATGATTACCACAACTAATCTAATTAACATATTTATCACCTCATATAGTATATTAATTCTTCTTGCTCTGCTATAAAGGAATAGCAGAGACAGGGTAATTTATATAGAAAAGAGGTTTATTTGGCTCATAGCTTTGCAGGCTGTATAAAAAGTGTGGCACAGGCATCTGCTTGGCTTGTGATGAAGACCTCGGGAAGCTTTTACTCATGGCAGGAGGTAAGGGGAGTCAGCATGTCACATGGTGAGAGAGGGGAGCAAGAGGGAGAGGAGGGAGGTGCCAGGCTCTTTTCAACAATTAGATCTACAGGTTACCTTCAGGATGGCACAAAGTCATACATGTTGGATCTTATCTGAAAAGAGAAGAGGTTGATATCTACTTTGCAGCTGAAGAAAGTGTATGTGCAAGTTTCTTATCAGAGCAATTAGTATTCAATTAATGTTAGAATGATAGTTTCATACCTCCTTCACTTAACTCACCAATTTCTATTAATTTTTAGACATAATTTAGAGACATATCTGGATATGATTTACAGTTTGATTTTTCCTTAAGAGATAGTGGATGCATTGCAACTTAATCTATGTATTAAGCTCGAAACAAAATGAACTGTGAGCCAAAGAATACACATTGCTATGGCATGGATTGTGTCATGATCCATGCTATACCATGGGTCAAGTCATAATGTATATATTATGTATCTCTTTTTTCATCTCTCTCTTGCTTCTGTCTTAACTGCCTAATGTCAAGCAGATACTTCAAAGAGAGTTAAACAAATGCAGTCACAGAACATCTCAGGTCAAATCAGAATCCCTGGTTGACATATTCTGATGAAACTTTCTCTTTTTTTCTGATTTAAAGCTATTTGATCAAAAGTTTTATTGTATTGGAATCAAGAGGAATCTATTATTTAGAATTTGTAAAGAGAGTTTCACTAAATGAACAAATCTAATTTAAGGAGCAATGGCATGTAGAAGACAAAAGCCAGGGACTCACATGGAGTAACACAAAATTCCCCATGTGGAAGTCATTTAAGTTTAAATTTTTCACATGGTAGGGATGAAAACATTCTTCTGCTGTGGAGCTTCATAAAGCACGTCAGGCATTTTCTTGCACCAGCCTTTTACACATCTGTCAATTGGAGAAGTTAACCTCTCTGCTGTTTTGATGAGAAAAAGATAAAAATCGAAGTCCTGGTGATTTTATAGAAGTGCTGGCTGCTTGTGTCTATCTCTTCAACCCCCTTGGTGTGAAGACATCCTTGATTCAAAACAGATGTGGTCCCCTTGGCACGGCCTGCTAAACACCACATTGCTCACAGAGCTCTGTGGTTCACAAGGTACCCTCATGGAGCTGGGCCAGTACCTAGGGCCAGGTTTTCTGCCCAGCAGTGTGGACTGACACCTGATGATTTTTCAAGAGACTCACATCCAGGTGTCTAACTAAATAGATAACAGATAATCACACTTACAGATAATCACATTTCCTATAACACTGACTCTTATTTTTTTTTTACCCTTCTCATGGAAGTTTAAGGGATAGAGTTGCACAATCTATATTTTCAGCTTTTAGTTAGCTGTTCTTTAGCTGAGTGACAAATAATGTTTACTTTACAAACTTTTTTTGACCGTGCCTTGGGTTATTTTCTGAGCAGATGGAATACTGCCTTGAAAGCTGGAAAGCAATTTTCTTATTTTCATATGGGAAAAGGAAATGGGGAGTGGTCAACGGAGCAGCACATTTAAGCAAGTTGTTAGAATAACGTAGGATTTATTCAGTTTCCATTACGAATATCTAATTATAAATAATTATCCTAAACTAATTTAATTCCATCCTCTTGAGCTTTATTCGAGCAAAAAGCTTATCCATATGCATTTTGTTAAATAGACCATTTCACTGTGAAGGGAACAAAAACACTCAACGAGATTGATATGACTTGCCTGGGAAAGGAGGGGATTAACAATAATTGGGCATTTTTTGGAGTATCTCTCCAATTCCATTAGTGGTGAAATATAAGTAGGTGTTTAAGAAAATGAGTCCACAGTAAAGAATTTAAGGAGATTACTAGTTTTAATAGATGGTCCTTGCCCTATTTAAGAGTTAATGCCAGAAACAGTCAAAGAATTTGTTTTAGCATTTGGCTAAATTTTTAAATATGTTAAAAATTAATTTTTTAAGGTCAAATGCCAACAACTCACTAAAATAATAATATATATTAATTTTTATTTTCAGTTTTCACAAGTGTTTGAAGATGTAGAGTGTCTTTGTCTTTTTTTCTGAAGATGAAAAATGAACTTCATAATTTTAGTGTAGTTATTCTGGAAACCATAGTTAACACTTAGAAAAGCAAAGGCCTTCATTGTTCTTCTGCATAAAAAAATTAATGCATTTTCATTTAAAAATTCACATGAAACAAAATGTAGAAAAAGAAATCACCAATAAACTTATAATACAGATTTCATAATTGTTAACATATTGATATCTCTCTCTAGATTTTTTTATGCATGAGAATGATTTTTATGTAATTACAGTGAAAGTACAGCCTACATACAGAAAGTGACCAAGTAAGTATCCTAGAGGCAGAACATCTTCAGAGCTCCAGAAGCCCTCCCATAACCACTCCTGTGCACAGGGTATATTTCCTTGTATTTTTAAAGATTTCAATAGTTTTGGGGGTACAGGTGGTTTCTGGTTACACGGATAAGTTCTTTACTGGTGATTTCTGGGATTTTAGTGCATCCATCACTCAAGCTATTCTGAATGTGATATAAATGGAATCACACATTGTATATTCTTGTATGTTGGCTTATTTTGCATAACATTAGGATTGTAAGATATATTTATATTGTTATGTGTCATGTAATTTGCTTATACTTGTTGATATCTTTACTTACATTATATAAATGTACCAGACTTCATTTAATGATTTCGTTGTTTGGTTGCTTCAAGTTTGGGACTATTAGCTATGTTGTTGCTATGAAATTCTAGTGCATGCCTTATGGTGGAATTTATGGACACGTTTCTGTTTGTCATAAACTTAGGAGTAAAACTGGTGGTTTCTAGGGGTATGCATGTGGTAAGTCTTTAATACACACTGTCCAAGAATTTTCCAAAATAACTGTAATAATTCACACTTTCATTGGCAATGTATGAGACTTGCAGATGCTCTACATACTTCCAACACTTGACATAAAATAATTGTTTTTAAATAAAAGTAAAATAAGTAAGATTCCACAGGCACTTTGGAAGCCTGCATTTCATACATAACCATATATCCTGGGCATCTTTCCATGTCAATAAATAAAAAGATCAGCATTTTAAGTCACTGTGTAATAATCATTTGTATTGTGTATTTAAGAATATGTAATTAATTCTCTGTTGATGAATATTTCTACAGATTTCAATTTTTCATTTTATAAACAAAACTTATTATATAATTGTGTGCATGTAGTTTATAAATTAATATAACTCTTGTCAATAAATTAAATCACTGTGTTTTTTCCTATATATTATTCGTCACACTAAAATGACAGAAATCGAACACTATTTAATGTTATCTTACTTCTACCCCTTTTTAGTTGTAAATGATATCTGTTAGTGAAATGGCACATGACAGAGAAAATTAGATTCACTAAATATTTGTGATTAATTATCTCACACAGTCTCTCAAACTTTTCTGTTTGGCCATACTTCCTCATTTTACTTATTGATTATTTAAAATCTTTAACCTCCTTAAACTATTTCCCCCTACCCTATTCAATGCTCTCCACAGATGACTGATCCTGATATTTCATAAAGAATATAGGAGCCAACAGAAGATAATGCCCCCAAAGTGATTTGCAAGTCTCTGCCAGGCAGAAACACACACACACACACACCTGGCCTTTTTTGCCTATGTGAAAAGAGAGAGAAGCTGATGCCTTGCCTTCTTCTACTTCTCCATGTAAGGTCAGTTCTGGCAACTGGTCTTTGGAGGCCACTGACCTCTATCTTTTTGCTGACTCATTGACTCATTTTCTCTTGTTGCTTTACTGACTTCATTTCTGCTTGCCAAACTCCAAGAGTATTAATTACTCCTTGGCTTTGTTAATTATCTTTCCCTGTAATTATCTCCTGTTTACCTTTTCTACTCCTCTCTTTTCCTCCAGTCACTGTTTCTCATGTTCTCCTCACTTTAATTTTTCCTTTGCTTTTCTGCTTTTCTGTTTTTATGTTGTCTTTAGTTTTCATTAGTCAGTGTTATGGTATTAAACACTATGCTTGCATCTTCTGGATTTATACAGACAATCTGGTGTTATTTTCTTATCTTTCTTTTTAACCTCTTTTTACTCTTAGATGACTATTTGTCAATTTTTACTAAATGTCTCAGAGACAGTACAAAACTGACATGTCTAAAATAGAACCTTTGATATTTCTTTTCCCCAATAATGCATGTCTTCACATTCCAGTAAATGGTACACATTCACCTAGTGGTGAGCTGAAATTATAAAAGTTATCTAGGATTCATGTATTTTCTTGTTTCAGCCAGTCAAATTTATTGACAAGCCCATTGTATAATGCTCTAAAATATATCTAAATTTATCTCAGTAGTCCCCTGACCCCCAAGCCAAAATAATCCCCCACTAGATGCAGAAATGATCATGGTTAACTCCACGACTGCCTCATTCATCATTTTAGTCCCAGTTTTTGGCACAGTGCCTGACACTTAATAGATGTTCTCAAAAGTAGACTTAACCACCATAGTCTCTTGCCTTAACTTCTAAAGATGTTTGTATTAATATTTCAGGTTTAAAATAATTTCTTCTTGAAAACATTCTCTTTCATCCAAAGTAGATCAAATCTCAATTACAGGTTCTTATAACACTCTGTATCAATGGAGCTCTCTTTTCTAATAATTTTCCAGTATAAACCCTCGTTTAGTTTTTCTAACAGTTAATTAACATTGCCTGACCCTGAGATTCATAGGGAAAGGGGACTGGCTTTTTGTCTGTGTCTCCATTCTGCCTATATATCTTACATATCAGTGATAAATTTCAAAAAGTGCTTTGCACATCTCTTCTCCACAACGTAATACTATATGTTTTCCAGGCTGTCATCTGTATTTGCTTACATTCTTTTGCAATAGCTTTTTAATTCATTTATTCAGCAGACATTTATTAGATTCCCACTGTATGTCTAACACTCTTTAAGAAATAGGAACAAAGCAATAATAACGACAGACAAAAATACTGCCTTCATGGAGTTTACATTGCAGTTATAGGCAAGGGTGGGTAGACAAACAATAATTTATATAAAATAAATAATACTCAGAATATTTTGTAGTGATAAGAGTTATTAACACAATTAAAGCAGGAAAAGGGATTAAGAAGAGTCAGCAAGTGGGAAATGGAAACTTAATAATATAGGGTTTTGTCGGCCACCATGAGGACTTTGGTGTTTACTTAGAATGAGACAAGAAGAGTTGGAGGTTTTTGAGCAGAGGAGAGAAATTATCTGACTATATTTTAATTGTAAAACTCTGGTTGCTATTTTGAAAATAGTTTTGAGGGAATAAGGATCAGAAGCAAGAAGGCCAGTCAGACCATTGCAATTATTCCAGCTAAAATAAGAAAGTATCAGACCAATTGGTGGTGAATAGAAACGTGTTAGCAGTAGAGATGGAGATCAGATTAAATGTGTATATTGAAGATAATACCAATATATTTGCTTGCAAATTGACTATGAGGTGTGGAACTAAGAGAGAAGTTTAGGTTATCAATGGTTTTTATTTAATCTGGGTCTGAGAAATTGGATGGATCTTTGCTTATAAAAGATGGGGAAAATATGACTAAAGGAGGTACTAAAGGGAAAATAAACAGTTTAAATTTTATAACTGTTAAGTTTGAGATAGGTAGAGTTATTTCATAGGTTGTTGGATATATGGTTTTGTTGTTCTGGAGAGATATGAACTTTGGTATCATCAGCATATAGATGGCATTTGTTACCAGGGCAATGACTGACAACACCAAAAGAACGAATGTAAATAGAAAAGAGAAAATATACAAGAACTGAAGTACAGAGAGCTCCAAATTTCAAAGATCAGCCAGGTGAAGTAAAACAAATAATGAGACTGGGAAGACGCTGCCACTGATTGAGAAGTAAAATTAAGAAAAAGCGTAGTCCTGGAATTGAAGCTAAAGAAGTGACTCAATTATAAATGATCAACTACTGCAATGCTGCTAAGCAGAATGAAGTCAGATAACTGGAAATTAAATACAGCAGAGTGATGGTAAGAAATGGCATAGCTAAGAGAAATTTAAGTGAACTAGCAGAAAACCTGATTGACTAGATGAGAGAGGAGAAAAATTGGAGGCAGTGAGTATAGACTTGTTTTGAGAAAACTTTTTGTAAGGGGAAGGATGAATATAAGAAAGAAGTGAGGCAAAAAGATTTGTTTTAAAATTAGAGAAATGACTACATTTCGCGCTGATGGGAAATATCAAGTAGAGAGGAAATGTGATTATGCTTAAAGAAGGAAGAAGCATTACAGTCACGCTGAGGGGATGGAATCCAGACCACAAGTGGAAGTCATGGCCTTTGTTAGGAATATGGATAGTTTTTCCATAGAAATTAAAGAGAAGGCAGAGGTGTAGTAGGAGATAATGGAAGTTCTATTCAGAATACTCTTATTTTCTTTGTTCTGTAATAAGAAAAATTATCATCTAGGAATAAAGATCAGTATTAGAATTAGAGGATAGGAAAGGGGGTGTGAAATAGCACCCTGGGGAATTTTGAGAGCCGTTGTAGCTGACAGAGTGCAGTATGCTATTCACTCACATATACTCCCGGTACTGGCCTCTGCCTCCTTAATGGTGCTAGAATTATGCATTCAGACCCCCAATCAGATTATGCCATTTTATGCTAAGGAAATGTAATTTTGGCTCCTCACTAGCTATAGTTAAGTACAGGACATAACTCAAACTCCTTAGCCTGACCAACAGCATCCTATAATCTTCTCCAAATCTACAGTCGTAAATTCATCTCTAATTATTGCCATGACTTCACACAATTCAAGTTCTAGGTGAACCTAATTTCTTAGATTTGCTCTAAAACATTTAACACACTCACAACTCCTTGCCTTTATCTGGGTAATTTCCTTCCCTGAAATGTTTTCTTTTTTCTCCTTTTCTTCACTTTGCAAAATGTAGTTCATGCTCCACTTAGTCACCCATCACTTCCAAAGGTAAAGCTGACTACTCTTCTCTATGTTCCCCTTAAACTTTGAGTTTAGTTTTGTACTTAGCTTTGCCATATTGCATTATTGCTTAATATATCTGTCTTTTCCTGGACTAGATGTTTTTCAAGCATAGGAATAGTATCTTACTGTGTGCATGTCTTACTTGGACTACAGAGTTTCCTTCAATCCTCAATTGGTTATGCAAATTTGGGTTTACATCTTTAAAACACCTCTCTTTTCTAGAACAATTTATATGTTTTCAATTTAATGCAACAACAAAACAAGAGCATTGAATTCTGACAATAATGTTAGGTACCTCATAATTAGATGAATACCTTATAATTAGATGAAGAACATGTAATTATATTAGATATAGGTCAACATTTCTCTCAAATTGGAAGGTTAGATCAATTATCAAGTAAGTAAATAAACTGGCCTAACTTGTGGAATATTAAGCCTCAAAGATTTGGAGTTCTTTTGGTAATTTACTTCATTCTTATGAGGTTTCCTGTACTTACCTTTGTGTTTTTAATTTAACTGACTCTTGCCTCATAATGAGAAGTATAAGTAAGCCATGATAAAGTAATTAAATACCTTATTTTGAGAACTAAGACGTACATCAGAAACATATAATTTATAAATTTAATTATTTCAGTTTTTTTTTTTCAGAAGTGAAGTTTTTGTTTTTCTATCTCGTAAGTGGGGGAAAAAAAGCTTCCTTGGGGAATCTACACACTTTGGTGTTTTGCTATTAAAACTTCAATGAGAAAATTCATTTGATAAAATAAGCCAATTATGGTTGATTTGCCACAGATTTAAAAGTATACAGAAAGTAAATATGTGGAGTACATTTGGATAGAAAGGGTAGGATGTGATCATGGCAATGGTTAACGGCATTTCTGATTATTCATTGCTATGGAACAAAGCATGCCAAGTCATAGTGGCTTAAAATAATAATTGATTATTGTCATTCAAAGTTCTGTGAGTTAACTGGGTTCTGCGGAGACAAGTATTTCACTGGGTCTCTCATGCAGTGGAATCAGATAACAACTGGGACTCACATGTATTCAACATTCAAGATGGCTAGCTCACATGGCTGGCTGTTGTTGCTGACTGTCAGGATTTCAGCTGAGACTATCACTAGCAGTGCCAATGCACACCCTCCATCCATCTTGGGGTTCTTACAGCGCGGCGTGAGTTTTGAGAGGGAGTGTCACGAAAGGCAAGCATTCCAAGAGACTCAAGCAGGAGTCTTCTTGCCACCTAACTTTGGAAGGCCAAGAAATCACTTTTGTTACCTATTTGTCAAGCACGTCACTAAGGCCAGCCAGCTTTAACTAAAGGAAAAGTAGGCTCTAACTCTTAATTATAGAGGGATAAGGCCATGCGGGAAAGAATGTGAAGCATGGGACATGCGGGTACAGCCATCTGTGAAAAATACAAACTACCACAAAGGCCGTGAAAAAATGTTTCCAGGTAATAGGTATAATGGAGAAGTCTACTTTCACTGTTGCCATTGTCCCTGTCCAGATCATCCCCAAATGTACCTTGCACTATTGTGCAAGTAAAATGACTTAGTTCCAGACTTCTTCCCCAATGTCGTGTCTAGCCACTGACTTTTCCACGCTAGCCTCAGGAAACTCCTTTCACCTTCTTTACTTTACCATGTTTGCTATGGTTTTAGAACTTTCCCAGACTCTCTCCTGTAAGACTGAAACACTCTTCTCTCCATTCTTTTTTGGTTATTTTCTGTAATATTTTAAGTCTTATTTTGAAGGTCACTGGGCCTATAAAGTATATTCTCTTTGTTCCTTTATAATACCCCAAACTAAGTATTCTTCACAGAAAAATGTCATTGCTTGATTTCTTAATACTTTCTTCAATAAAACTATATGATCCATGAATCTTCCTTCTTGCCCTAAGCTTCTTTTGATAGTATGTTATAATCATCACTGTCTGATACTATATATTAAATAGACTTTTAGTATATTATTTATTGGCATATCTATTGCTTTTTACTATATATATATTTATAAATATACATAAAAGGTATTTACAGAATATTTTACCCATTAACAATGTAGCACATTTTCTTATCAAGTTCACATAGAGCATTCACAAAGATAGACCACATTCTGGCCATAAACACATCTCAACAAATTTGAAAAGATAGAAATTGTATAAAGTATGCTTTCAGCTCACAGTGGAATTAAATTAAATATCAATAATGGAAATATAGCTGGAAAATCCTAAAATACTTAGAACTTAAACAACATGCTTCTAATTAATACATGGATCAAAGAATAAATCTCAAGAAAACTTTAAAATACTTTGAAATAAATAAAATAAGAATACATCCTATCATAACTTGTGATATACTTATTTGCTTCTGGGTAGATACCCAGAAGTGGGATTGCTGGATCAAAAGGTAATTCTACTTTTAGTTCTTTAAGGGATCTCCACAATGTTTTCAATAGTAGTTGTACTAGTATTCATTCCCACTAGCAATGTAGAAGTATTCCTTGTTCACTGAATTCATGCCAACATCTACTATTTTTTGAATTTTTGACAATGGCCATTCTTGCAGGCATAAGCTGGTATCACATTGTGGTTTTGATTTGCATTTCCCTAATCATTAGTGGCGTTGAGCATTTTTTCACGTTTGTTGGCCATCTGTATATCTTTTTTTGAGAATTGTCTATTCATGTCTTCACCCCACTTTTTGATGGGATTGTTTGCTTTTTCCTTGTTGACATGTTTGAGTTAATTGTAGATACTGGATATTAGTCATTGCTCAGATGTATAGATTGTGAAGACTTTTTCCCACCCTGTGAGTTGTCTGTTTACTCTGCTGACTGTTCCTTTTGCCATACAAAAGCTCTTTAGTTCACTTAAGTCCCAGCAATTTATCTTTGTTTTTATTGCATTTTCTTTTGGGTTCTTGGTCATGAAATCCTTGCCTAAGTCAATGTCTGGAAGGACTTTTCCAGTGTTATCTTCTACAATTTTTATAATTTCAGGTCTTAGATTTAAGCTCTGAATCCATCATGAGTTGATTTTTGCATAAGGTGAGAAATGAGGATCCAGTTTCATTCTTCTACATGTGGCTAGTCAATCATCCCAGCATCGTTTGTTTAAAAGGGTGTCCTTTCCCCACTTTATGTTTCTATTGCTTTGTTGAAGATCAGTTGGCTCTAAGTATTTGGGTTTATTTCTGAGTTCTCTATTCTCTTCCATTGGTCTATCTGCCTGTTTTCATACCAGTACCATGCTGTTTTGGAGACTATGGCCTTATAGCATATTTTGAAATCAGGTACTTGATGCCTCCAGATTTGTTCATTTTGCTTAGTCTTGCTTTGGCTATGCAGGCTCTTTTTTGGTTCCATATACATTTTAAAATGTTTTTTTCTGATTCTGTGGAGAATTATGGTGGTATTTCAATGGGAATTGCACTGAATTTATAAATTGCTTTTGGCAGTATGGTCATTTTCACAATACTTATTCTACCCATCCATGAGCATGGGATGTGTTTCCATTTGTTTGTGTTGCCTGTGATTTCTTTCAACAGTGTTTTGTAGTTTTCCTTGTAGAGGTCTTTTACCACCTTGGTTAGGAATATGCCTAAGATTTTATTTTATTTTTGCAGCTACGGTGAATGGGTTTGAGTTCTTGATTTGATTCTCAGTTTGGTCACTGTTGATGTATAGAAGAGCTCCTAATTTGTGTACATTAATTTTGTATCCAGAAACTTTGCTGAATTTTTACAATCAGTTCTAGGAACTTTCTGGAGGAGGCTTTAGGGTTTTCCAGGTAACAATCATAACATCAGCAAACACTGGCAGTTTGACTTCCTCTTTACTGATTTGGATAGTCTTTATTTCTTTCTCTTGTCTGATTGCTTTGGTTAGGACTTCCAGTAGTACGCTGAAGAGAAGTGGAGAGAGTGGGCATCCTTGTCTTGTTCCAGTTCTCAGAGGGAATGCTTTCCATTCTTCCTCATTCAGTATTATGTTGGCTGTGGGTGTGTCATAGATGGCTTTTATTATTTTGGGAAATGTCTCTTGTATGCTGATTTTGCTGAGAGTTTTAATCATAAAGGGACACTGGATTTTGTTGAATGCTTTTTCTGCATTTATTGAAATGTGATTTTTTTTAATCTGTTTATTTGTGTATCACATTTACTGACTTACGTGTATGTTAAATCATACCTGCATTCGTGGTATGAAACCCAGTTGATCATGGTGGATTATCTTTTTGATATTTAATTGAATTTGGCTAGCTAGCATTTTGTTAAGGATTTTAGCATCTATGTTCATAAAAGATCTTGGTCTATACTTTTCTTTTTTGGTTATGTCCTTTCCTGGTTTTGGTATTAGGACGATACTGGCTTCAAAGAATGATTTAAGGAGGGTTCCTTCTTTCTCTATTTTGTTGAATAGTGTCAATAGGATTGGTGCCAATTCTTCTTTGAATGTCTGGTAGAATTCTATTGTGAATCCATCTGGTACTGGGTTTTTTGTTGGTAATTTTTAATTACCATTTCAATTTCACTGCTTGTCATTGTTCTAGTCATGGTATATGATTCTAACTGATTTAAGCTAGGAGCTTTGTATCTTGTGAGGAATTCATCCATCTATTCTAGGTTTTCTAGTTTATGCATGTAAAGGACTTCACAGTAGCCTTGAATGATCTTTTGTATTTCAGTCATGTCAATTGTAATATCTCCTGTTTCATTTTTTATTGAGTTTCTCTGGATTTTCTCTCTTCTTTTCTTGGTAAATCTTGCTAATGGTCTATCAATTATGTCTTTTCAACGAACCAGCTTTTTGCTTAATTTATCTTTTGTAATATTTTTGTTTCAATTTCATTTAGCTCTGCTCTGATCTTGCTTATTTCCTTTCTTCTGCTGAGTTTGGGTTAGGTTTGTTCTTCTTTCTCTACTTCCTTGAAGTGTGACCTTAGATTGTCTGTGCTCTTTCAGACTTTTTTATGTAGGAGTTTAGGGCTATGAACTTTCCTCTTAGCACCACCTTTGCTGTGTCCCAGAGGTTCTGATCATAGGTTGTGTCACTATTGTCATTCAGTTCAAAGAATTTTTAATTTCCATCTTGATTTCATTTTTGACCTGATGATCATTCAGGAACATTCCATGTTTTTGCATGGGTTTGAAGGTTCCTTTTGGGGTTGATTTCCAGTTTTATTCCACTGGGGTGTGAGAGAGTGTTTGATATAATTTCAATTTACTTAAATTTATTGAGGATTGTTTTGTGACCTATCTTGTGTGCTATCTTGGGGGGAAGTTCCATGTGTTGTTGGTATACTCTGTGGTTGTTGGATGGAATGTTCTGTATATATCTGTGAAGTCCTTTTGTTCCAAGGTATAGTTTAAACCGTAGTTTCTTGTTTACTTTCTGTCTTCATGACCTATGTAGTGCTGACAGTGGAGTATTGAAGTCCCCCACTATTATTGTGTTGCTGTCTACCTCATTTCCTAGTTCTATTAGTAATTGTTTTATAAATTTGAGATCTCCAGTATTAGGTGCATATACATTTATGATTGTGATATTTTCCTGTTGAACAAGGCCTTTTATCATTATACAATGTCCCTCTTTGTCTTTTTTAACTGCTGTTGCTGTAAAGTTTATTTTGTCTGATATAAGAATAACTACTTCTGCTTGCTTTTGGTGTTCATCTGCATGAAATGTCTCTTTCCACCCCTTTATCTTAAGTATGTGTGCGTCCTTAGGTGTTAGGTGAGTCTTCTGAAGGCAGCACATAGTTGGTGAATTCTTATCCATTCTGCAATTCTCTTTTAGTTGGAGCATTTAGGCTATTTACATTTAATGTTAGTATAGAAATGTGAGGTACCATTCCATTCACTGTGCCTATTTGTTGCCTGTATACCTTGGATTTTTTTTTTTAATTGTATTTTTGTTTTGTAGGTCCCATGAGGTTTATGCTTTAAAGAGGTTCTGTTTTGATGTGTTTCCAAGATTTGTTTCAAGAGTTAGAGCTCCTTTCAGCAGTTCTTCTACTGGTGGCTTGGTAGTGAAGAATTCTTTCAGCATTCGTCTGTCTGAAAAAGACTGTATCTTTCCTGCATATATATGAAGCTCAGTTTCTGCATACAAAATTCTAAGCTGATAATTTTTTTGTTTGAGGAGACTGAAGATAGACCCCTAATCCCTTATAGCTTATAGGGCTTCTGCTGCGAAATCTGCTGTTAATTTCATAGGTTTTCCTTTATAGGTTACCTGGCACTTTTGTCTCAAGCCATCAGGATTCTTTCCTTTGTCTTAACTTTAGGTAATCTGATAACAATGTGCCTAGGCAATAATCTTTTTGTGATGAATTTCCCAGTGCTGCTTCTATTTGGATGTCTAATCCTTTTGTCATGAATTTCTTTGTGCTTCTTCTATTTGGATGTCTAGGTCTTTAGCAAGGCTGAGAACATTTTCCTTGATTATTCCCTCAAATATGTTTTCCAAATTTTAGATTTCTCTTCTTCCTCAAGAACACCAATTATTCTTAGGTTTGGTTTTTTAACGTAATCCTAGACTTCTTGGATATTTTTTTCATGTTTTTCTTTGTCTTTGTTGAATTGGCTAAATTCAAAGACCTTGTCTTAGAGGCGACCTTCTTCCTTCCACTTGTTCCATTGTATTGCTGAGACTTTCCAGAGTATTTTGCATTTCTGTAGGATAGGGGGTGTCCATTGTTTACTGAAATTTTGGTTGTTTTTTGTTTACACTATCTATTTCCTTGAGTATTTCTCCCTTCACATCTTTGTATTTTTTTTTTTTTTCCCCTCACATTGGGCTTCACCTTTCTTTGGTGCTTCCCTGATTAGCTTAATAACTAACTTCCTGAATTCTTTTTCAGGTAAATCAGGAATTTCTTCTTGGTTTGGCTTCATTACTGGTGAGCTAGTGTGATTTTTTGGGTGGGGGGGTTTAAAAAAAATCTTGTTTTGTCATATTACTAGAGTTAGTTTTCTGGTTCCTTCTCATTTGGGTAGACTATGTAAGAGGGAAGGTCTAGTGCTCAAGGCTGTTTTTCAGATTCTTTTGTCCCACAGGGTGTTCCCTTGATGTAGTACTCTCCCCCTTTTCCTATGGATGTGGCTTCCTGGAAGCTGAGTTGTAGTGATTGTTATCTCTCTTGTGGAGCTATCTACCCAGCAAGTCTACCACGGTCTGGGCTGGTACTGGGGATTGTCTGTGAAGAGTTCTGTGATGTGAATCTTCTGTGGGTCTCTCAGCCATGGATACCAGCACAATATTTGGGGTGTCTCCTGGGTCCTGTAGGAGCAATTTGCTTCCTGCAGGGGGTCTGTGGGTCCTCTCAGGTTTCCTGACTTATTCCTGCAGTCATTCTAGAGCAAAAATTCATGATGTGAGCCTCCAAACACTGCTCTCTCTATTTGAGTTGGAGCTGCAATCTAGTGCTGTCTACTGTCCACCATAACCCCCTTGTTTTGTAAACTTCTTTCTAGTTTCTTAAGGTGAAAATTTAGGCCACTTAAAAAAAATTGATGTTTATAAATTTTTCTTTTAAGCTCTGCTTTAGTTATATCCAAAGAGATTTGATATATCGTGTTTTCAATTTCATTTATCTCAGTGTGTTTTCTAATTTCCCTCGTAATTACTTCTAGATCTATTGTTATTTAGAAGTATGGTTTTAAATTTCCATATATTTGTAAATTTCTCAGACTTTTGCTGTTATGTGTTTCTAATTTAACTGTATTGTGGCCAGAAATGTTTAATTTTGTCCCAGGTCTCTATATACCTGATTTTGTTCTTATTATTTTATCTAAATTTTCCTTAGAGTTCTTGGTGAGGTTCTGTAGTTTAAATCAATCTGCAATTTTATAGTCTTTAACTATATCTAGTCTTCACTAAACCATAAGTAGCCACAAAATATATTTCCTCTTTATAGTCTGTTCACTATTCAATCCACTGGTAAATCGTAATTCAATTTTTCTTTCTGAACAGGGCAATTAGGTTAAGTATTTCAGTCTTAAAATGTATCAATAGCTCTTCACAGTCCTAAGTAAAATACTCTGGCATTCAGTGATTTTTAACAATATGAACACAGCTTTATTTTGTACTGTATTATATATTCTCTGTCTTCACACAATTTCCCCTGGAGTGGAGCTGGATCCCTGTTTGTCTTTCTAATATACTTAAGACTCATTAATTTTCCTCCCAGTAAATGATCCTCCTACTTATGAGCCCTTGTCTATGTCCTCCCTTCCTGCTGATATGGGTTTCTCCCTCCATCTATTAAAGTTTAAATTTTATTATTCTCCAGACCAATGCAAGACCCATTACTACCAGTTCTTATTTGTCTACTATCCAACATTTCCTTATTCTTTTGAACTTTTATGGCATTTATTTTTCTGTTGCAATATTACTGTTTTCTTTAGCTCATTTTCTAAGAGTGGACCTAGCATCTTCTCATCTAGATCATGAATTATAAAGGCAAAGATGACAGAAACTTCATTTGTGCTTGTTATTAAGAAGATACTCAATGTACATACATTTCTTAATGCTTATATCTATTCAACAGGTAGTCATTAAATATCAACAATCTATGTGGTTAACCACTAATGAAAAATATCTTAATATTCTCCAAGTGTTTTGACTTGTGGAACTATTGCTCCAATTTATTTTTAATAATTTTTTCTTAACAACTTCAGAAGTGTAACAAAAGAAAATTTTAAATATAATCCCATTTACAACATCATCAAAAATAAAACACTTCTAAACAAGGAAGTAGGAGACTCATACATTGAAAACTACAAAATACTGGATGGAAGAAATTTTAAAAGATACAAATAAATGGAAAATAATCTGTTCATGGACTAGAAGGCTTAATATTGTTAAATATTTATGGTACCGAAAACAATTTACAAATTCAATGATATCCCAAATAAGATACTTGCACAAGATGTTTACAGCAGCAAAATTTGCAATTGCAAAAACTTGGAACCAACCCAAATGTCCAACAATCAATGAGTAGATAGAGAAACTCTGGTATATATGTATACAGTGCAATACTACTCAGCTAGAAAAAGGAAGAAATTAATTTTCATCTGTATCTTTTACAATATTCTTTTTTTAAAATTTTTTAATATATATATTATTGCATTTTAGGTTTTAGGGTACATGTGAAGAACATGCAAGATTGTTGCATAGGTACACACATGGCAGTGTGATTTGCTGCCTTCCTCCTCATCACCTATATCTGGCATTTCTCCCCATGCTATCTCTCCCCAACTCCCTATCCCCCCGCTGTCCCTCCCCTTTCTCCCCCTGACAGACCCCAGTGTGTGATGCTCCCCTCCCTGTGTCCATGTGTTCTCATTGTTCAACACCTGCCTATGAGTGAGAACATGCGGTGTTTGATTTTCTGTTCTTGTGTCAGTTTGCTGAGAATGATGGTTTCCAGGTTCATCCATGTGCCTACAAAGGACACGAACTCATCATTTTTTATGGCTGCATAATATTCCATGGTGTATATGTGCCACATTTTCCCTGTCCAGTCTATCATCGATGGACATTTGGGTTGGTTCCAGGTCTTTGCTATTGTAAACTGTGCTGCAATGAACATTCGTGTGCATGTGTCCTTATAGTAGAACGATTTATAATCCTTTGGATATATATAATATTCTTTATAATAAATGGATAAACATAAATACAGTGTTTCCCTGAGTTCCATAGGCTGTTCTAGCAAATTAATTAAACTTGTGTAGTGGATTGTGAAAACCCTGATTAATAGTCAGTTAGAACTTGGGACTTATGATTGGCCTCTGAAGTGAGGAGCAGTCTTGAGGGATTGAGCTCTTAACCAGAGATCTGCTGGTTCCAAGCAAATAGTGTCAGAATTGAGGTAATTGTAGAACACCTGGTTAGCAGCCACTGGAGGATCTGGTGTTAGAAATGAATATGTTGAGAGACTGTGTTTTCCTAATATTATACATCAAACCAAAATCTGCAAATGTGACCTGCAAATGAACATGAGAAAATTTCCAGATTAACAGTCTTGTTAGATTATGGAAAATCCTTCAATGGGAGAAGGAACTTACTAAATGGGAGAAAAGATAGCAGAGAGAAGAAAGCTAATTCTTAAAATGTCATAACTTATTAAAGTCCTGTATTCATTCATTATACCTCAGTAAAGCTAGGAAGTATTGGTCCCACGTTCAAGTTAGTGCCTCAAATTGACATTTTAAAAATAAGACCAGAAAAGTGTATTTTACATTATTTCCTGTACATCCTTTCATAATGTGTTTATTCTTGTGCCCATTGATTTATCTTATTAATTGTCAATTGTTGAAATAATAAATCAAATCAATTCACAGATTACTAGGGTATGCTTTGTGAATGGAGACAGCTTTTACACAGTACTTAAACCACATTTCTCTTCAGTAAGTGTTTTAGGATATTATTCAATGCATATTTACTTTTGCAGGATAGACCTTAAGCAGTGTGTTAGGTTCTAGGAGTCAGCAAGAGTCTGGGGAAAGGTCAAATAGTTTATAATAGTACTTAGGGTCAGGACTAGGGATGTGTCTTTAATTCTCCAAAGAGGGCTTGAATCTATAAAATAACTGTTGCTAACTTTAGAGACATTGTTGTTGTTGTCGGTGACCAGCTCATATTCTTTGGATCTGTTAGTGTGCCTCAACTGACTTCCAGCTGCTCGTATCTACATCACTTAGTGTGACATTTTTTTCCCCTTTAGGAACTGCGAAGTCTATTCTGCCTGTGTGAGTGGCAGACCAAAAGTGCTCTGGAATTAATATCCATGGAAGCAGTAAAAAATCAATGACTAAAAGGGGACACATAAACATCCCATCACCCCATCTTCTTCACATCTTGGTGAAAGGGGAGAGAGAGTTTCTCTGTGGGTGAAGCTCTAGGTACCACTATGATAAATTGATTAATCGAACATCTTTTATTCACTGCCTCCTATTCCTTGAGTCATTTCCCTGCTCTACTATTCATGTTTCCTTAGATCTTAATATTAAATGGCTTGAATACAAATATTTCTCTGAAGGTCTGTTTCTTGGGAAATCCAAATTAATATAAGTTGTGAAAGCTTTGAGCAAGTTTTCCTTTCTAGGCTAGCCCAGGAGATTAAGATCTAAATTATGAGCTGGAAATGCAACGACCATGAAAAAATCATGAGGCTCTGGATTCTGCTTTTATCCTCCCTGCTGGTTGGAGTCTATTTGGGTCTCCTGGTAATATAAACATATCATGTATCTTCCTTCATCCAAATGAAGACTTTGACAAGTCCCAGCTCACCACTTCACAGAGAAAGCATTAAGACTAACAGAAAAAATGATCATCTCAGATATCATGTGGAATCGAAAAGTTTTCTATTTTGTATTTTTATGGATACATAGTAGGCATATATATACACACACACACACATATATACAAACATACATATATATGTATATGTGGTACATGAGATATTTCGATACAGACATACAATGTATAATAATCATATCAGGGTAAATGGGGTGTCCGTTGCCAAACCAATTCTTTGTGTTATATACATTCCAATTGTACTTCCACAGTTATTCCAAAATGTACAAAAATTATTTGTCTCTAATCACTCTTTTGCAAACTTTTTATGAAAAAGATCAAATATGAGACCTTATGCATTGTATCTAGTTATAATATGTTTTTGTGCCCATTAACCCTTCTCAAATTCCCCAGACCACTATCCTTTCTACTCTTTGTTAATCATCATTCTACTATCTATCTCCATGAGTTTGACTGTTTTAATTTTTATCTCCCACAAATGAGTGACAACATGACAAGTTTATCTTTCTGTGTCTGGCCTAATTATCTCAACATAATATCCTGCAGGTCTATCCATGTTGTTAAAAATGACAGCATCTCATTCCTTTTATGGCTCCATTGTGTATACGTCTCTCATTTTATTTATTCATCTGTTGATGGACACTTAGATTGATTCCGAATGTTAACTATTGTGAATAGTGCTGCAAAAAACAGGAGAGTGCAGACATCACTTCAAAATACCAATTTCCTTTCCTTTGGGTATCTAGACGGTGAAATTTTTGGATCACGTGGTAGTACTATTTTTAGTTTTCTGAGGACGCTCCATATCTGTAATGGCTCTACTAACTTACATTTCTACCAAGATTGTACAAGGTGAGCTGTTGCAATTCTTGTATATTGCTTATGGAAATGTAAATTAGTAGAGCCATTATGGAGCTCCACATCTGTGCCAGAACTCATTGTTGCCAGTATTTTGGATAAAAGTCATTTTAACTGTGATGAAATTAATTCTCGGTGTACTTTTGATTTGCACTTCTCTGATGATCAGTGATGTTGAGTACTTTTTCGTACACTTGCCATTTGTATTTATTTTTTGAGGAATGTCTATATAGATGTTCACCCATTTTTTAATTGGATTATTACTTTTTTTTTCTTGAATTGTTTGAGATCTTTATATATTCTGGTTATTAACCCCTTGTCAGATAGTTTGCAAATGTTTACTCCTACGCTATGGGTTGTGTCTTCACTTTGTTGATAGTTTTCTTTGATGTGCAGAAGCTTTTTAACTTGATATGATCTCATTTGTTTATTTTTGCTTTGACTGCCTGTGCTTTTGGGATATTACTCAAGAAATGTTTGCCTAGACCAATGACCTGGAGAGTTTCCTTATTATTTTTTTTTTAGTAGTTTTACAGTTTGAGGTCTTGAATTTAAATCTTTAAGCCATTTTGATTTTATTTTTGTATACAGCAAGAGACAGTGGTCTAGATTCATTCTTCTGCATATGGATATCTAGTTTTCCCAGCACCATTAATTGAAGAGACTGTACTTTCCCAATATATATTCTCAGCACCTTTGTCAAAAATGTCTTCACTGAAGATGTATAAATTTATTTCTGAGTTGTCAATTCTGTTCTATTGGTCTATGTATCTATTTTTATGTCAGTACCATGTTGTTTTGGTTACTAAAACTCTGTAATATAATTTGAAGTCAGGTAATGAGATTCCTCCAGTTTTGTTCTTTTTGTTAAGGATGGCTTTGGATAATCTTGGCTTTTGGTGGTTGCACATAAATTTAAAGATTGCTTTTTCTATTTCTGTGAAGAATATTATTGGTATTTTGATAGGTATTGCATTGAATTTGTAGATTGTTTTGGGTAGTATGTCCATTTAATAATATTGATTCTTTCAATCCATGAAATATGGAATGTCTTTTAATTATTTGTGTCTTCTTTAATTTTTGGCATCAATGTTTTTAGGTTCTAAGGTAATAATTAGGTTCAAATTTTATAGGTTTAGTTTTTAGGTTCTATGGTAGTAATTAGGTTCAAATTTTATAGGTTCTATGGTAGTGATTAGGTTCAAATTTTATAGGTTCTATAGTAGTGATTTTTACTTCTTTGATTAATATCTAGGTATTCAATTTTATTTGTGGCCATTGTATTAGGTTGATGCAAAAGTAATCTCAATTTCTGCCATTACTTTCTTTTTTTTTTTTTTTTTTTTTT